>CM062397.1:14364470-14656534 GCA_031304145.1 Cardiospermum halicacabum
TTAGGAAAACAAGAAAGGCTCAAAATGTTGTGAGTAAGGTGGTCTATATTTTGACCACATCATGCACTGTGTGTCAAAATAGTGAGTAGTGAAGTGATGAATCATGTTGAATTTGTAGTTTATATAAAGATATTTTTGTGTAATACGACTTAGCTGCTTGGATTTTTCTGAAACAAATGTCTCATTATATTTTTTTTAATTAAAAAAAAAAATCTTGAAATTGAACACAGCCGACACCTAAGGTAACATGTCTTTGATCTATGAGAAGTGTCGGTGAGTATAGTTTGGCCACTGGACATTAATGCTTCAGTGAGTGACATTGCATTATGTCTTATCTACGTGTTCTCTTTATAATCTCTTAAAAGGTGTAAGAGTTTAACTTTTGAAAAAAAAAAAAAATTAAAAAATATCTTAATTTTCATTTTCAATTTCAATTTCAGAACAGAGCTTATACAAAGATGATCAAATTTCAGTCTGGGAAATGAAATGAAGAAGACGAAAGAGGGATAACGGCTGAAACTACCATGATGTGGGGCCAAATAATTGATGAAACAAGATGGGACCCAATTGCCTAAATGAATTGATTAATTAAATAAAGTTCACTAAAACATTCTATTATTATTTCTATATAAACCCCCAGTACCTCACCAATTTTCTCTTGTATCAAAATCTCATCTACCCAACATTTCTCTCTAAACTCTAAATACGCAAATGACAACAGCTGTTCTCTCTCTTCTCTTCTTCTTTTCTCTAGCTCCAATTCTGATTTCTTCCTCTCCTGTACAGGATCCTGAAGTTGTCGTAAATGAAGTACACAGGTTTGATAGTATATTGTATTGACATTATTTTTTACTATATAATATTTTGACCTGATTTTACTTCAATGTGTTACATTTTTCACTAAAGTACCTGCTTACGTGTTACACAGGAGCATTAACGAGTCCAGAAGGAACCTAGGATATCTCTCGTGCGGAACCGGAAATCCGATCGACGATTGCTGGCGATGCGACCCCAATTGGGAGAAAAACCGGCAGAGACTGGCCGATTGCGCGATCGGATTCGGAAAACACGCAATCGGCGGCCGAGATGGTAAAATATACGTGGTCACAGACCCCAACAATGACGACCCCGTAACACCAAAACCCGGTACATTACGACACGCCGTTATCCAAAACGAACCGCTTTGGATCATATTCGCTCGAGACATGGTCATTAAATTAAAAGAAGAGTTGATCATGAACTCGTTCAAAACAATCGACGGTCGAGGAGCTAGTGTGCATATATCGGGCGGTCCATGTATTACTATACAATATGTTACCAACGTCATTATCCATGGTTTGAATATACATGACTGTAAGCAAGGAGGTAACGCTTACGTGCGTGACTCCCCAGAGCATTACGGGTGGAGAACGATATCCGACGGTGATGGTGTGTCGATTTTTGGTGGAAGCCACGTGTGGGTTGATCATTGCTCGTTGTCTAATTGTAATGATGGGTTGATTGATGCTATTCATGGATCGACGGCTATAACGATTTCGAATAATTATATGACGCATCATAATAAGGTTATGCTTTTGGGACATAGTGATAGTTACACTCAGGACAAGAACATGCAAGTCACTATTGCTTTTAATCATTTTGGTGAAGGTCTTGTTCAGAGAATGCCCAGGTATGATATATAGTTTTAATTAAATTAATTTAGCTTTCAATAATTAATTTTGGTAAATGTGTGCAGGTGTAGACATGGGTATTTTCATGTGGTGAACAATGATTATACACATTGGGAGATGTATGCACTTGGAGGAAGTGCTTCACCTACAATTAATAGTCAAGGGAATAGATTTGTAGCACCAAATGATAGATTCAATAAGGAGGTTAGATTATTATTATTATTTATTTTATTTTTTTTTTCAAAACCATGTAATATAATGATAGAGAATGTACAGGGTTGATGCTAAAGTGTGAAAATTTTGATGCAATAGGTGACAAAGCATGAAGATGCAGCAATGAGTGAATGGAAGAGTTGGAATTGGAGGTCAGAAGGGGATTTGATGTTAAACGGAGCGTTTTTCACTGCTTCCGGCGCCGGAGCATCTTCAAGCTATGCAAAAGCGTCAAGCTTGGGCGCTAGACCATCTACAATTGTGGGTACAATAACAGCAGGAGCTGGTTCACTTACCTGCAAGAAGGGGAAGCGTTGCTGATGTTAATTGGCAGTTTTACCTGAAGTTTTTATATCTCTGAATGATTCGAAAAGAATGAATAAGATTGATTGTAATTATTATAAGCAATGTCTTAGAATTCATATACAGTTCATGTAAATATTATAAGATTGTTCTGTTTGTGTAATATCAGAGCCCACCATGCACTTATTATATGTGCTTGGAAATGAATGGTGCTTTTTACATCAAATTGTATGTCACTTTCTGGATTTAGAAGACCCCATTTTCGGGATCTCCTCACATGGTGGTTGGTAACTTGGTTGAATCAAATGTGACTCTTCGTGCTTCCATATAAATTTGCTCATATCATATCTAGACTTTTATGTCATAAGAGATAACTGTGGAACATGTCAGCTATGCATGTTAGTTTGTTTGTTTGACAAAATGGTTCTTCAATAAGAGCTGGACCCTTGTAGGGTTCATGTCTGTCTCCTACCTTTCACTATGTATATATAAAAGTGAAGGACAAATTTGATTGTCAAAATCAGTAGCTATCTGTTCTCAAGACTGTTCCTTTTGCTATAAATGAATTGTCTGAAGATAGTACTATGGCACCACCCAATCCATTAAATGGCAGGTTGAAAAAGATGGACTGAAGGGCATGTTTCGTTTTCATTGATGGTTTTTCCACATTCTTCTGAATGTGGGTTCTTCTAATTTAATAGTTTGATAGTCGATTGTGCAAAAGCTACTCCATAGAATTTTGAACAAAGCTACTCAATAGAATTTTGAACAAAAATGGCGAAACTCTAATAGTAGCCAAAAAGCATAATCATAACCATAAAGCTCCGATCAACCATAGAAGAATTCATAATCATAATGACCAAATCAAAACAATCCAAATTTTATAAGGACAAGCTTCCTATTCGAGTGAACAATTGATCGAGTAACTCAAAATGCCACACCATCAACCATAAATCAAAATACAATACAGTGAGATTGATAACCATCTTCAGCTCTACTTCTATATCAGTACTCTGAAGGGGAGATGACATCGTCGATTTTCAAAATCATCTTCACGACTTGTGTTGCAAGGAGGATCTGTTGCTGCTTCCCGATTAGAGTCTCAAAGACGTTTTGCTCACGCATGTCGTTTGTACCAACATCGTTGCAATCAATTCCACAATACGAATTGCCCTCCTGCACACGATTGAAATTAATTTTGAAGAACAGCATTGTTATACAACAGGACTACAACAGAAACCTTTACCCCTTGTTTGGATGACTTCCGATGTGGTTTTATAAAGTATGGTTTAATATGGTACAGTTTAATATGGTATGGTTGGAACCATCAAATTGTTGTGTTTGGATATATGGTTTTATAAAGTATGGTTAGCACTATAAAATTTTTATTTTTGTTTGGTTTGGGGGTATGATATGGCTTAACTATATGTAAATGACAATAATATCCTTTCATATCTTATACTTAATTTTTAATTTTTAAATAATTATTTTTTCATAATCACATATAATATGGCAAAAAAAATTTTAAAAAAAAGAGAAGAAATTAATATTAAGTCACTAAAATACAACAATCGATAATATATAAATTTTACATATATAAATTTTACATGTTCCTTAACAAACATAATTAAAATAGTAGAAATAATAATTTTATATTTAAACAATAATTATTACTGTCAAATTTCTCTAATTCTTATCATCACAGTAAAACAAATTTCAAACATGAATAATTCAAAAGTTCATAACATAAATGTTTCTAAGAACTAATATGCAATCAGACAAAAATTTTAAAAAAAATAAAAAAAAAAGAGAAACCGATAACGAGAACTCAATTTCAAAATCGAGAAGCACTTTGAATGTTGTGTTGAAGTTGAGTGTTCGTGATTTATATTTGTAATTTTTAATCGAATGCAAATCTAAAAGACTAAAGGGTAATTTTGTAATTAAAAAATATTATTAGTCTAGTTTGATAATAAAAAATATTTAAACCATGCCAACACACACCGATTTGGTGGTTGAAAAAAATGACACAAATTAAACCATGGTGAACCATAGAGGACCATGAAAATATGGATGGAAGTGCAACCAAACATGGTGCGGTTTGGTTCTAACCAAACCACACCACCAAAAACCTTCCATCCAAACAAGGGGTTAGGGACAGCCTAAAGCAATAGGAAAAACATGATAAGATCATTAGCAGAATTCTCCTATTACCTTGATTTGCTGAGATTTTACTGCGGATAGTGTCTCAATAGGTTGGAGACCACTGTTTTCTGCAAGTGCCATGGGGACACAGTCCAATGCATCTGCAAATGCCCTGATAGCATACTGCATAGATAAACAAAAAGCATTTGTCATCAGATCAGGATGCAAACGAAATATTGACAAGAAGAGATTAACAATTGAAGCTGTCTTCTAACCTGCTCCACTCCAGGGTATTTGTCTGCAGCTGCTTCGACAGCAATAGAGCAGGCTATCTCAGCTGAACCCCCACCATACACAATGGAGTTGTTGCGAATCAGATTTCTGGCAACACATAATGCATCATGTATACTGCGCTTGGTCTCCTCAATCATCATTTTGTTACCTAACAACCACCATTATAACCGTAAGTGACATCGTCTAAGTACCTTCAGAACCCTAACTGGATCTAATAGAGAAAGTTCCCACTCTCACTATCGTATTCCAATTTTCTAATTATATTTCTCATTCACATTCCTACATCAAAGAAATACCAAACCCATTAACATTGCCGCTTTATACTGGCAAGATAATAGCTCACTGGTTTTGGTAAAACTGAGAGCTAATATTAGTTACTAAACCAGGTAACAAGTAGTACATGGCATAAATCATTTTAACAAAGAAAAAAATAAACCAAATGATATTGTCACAAGATAAGAGACATCCATTGCTGGTCCTGGCACAATGGATCGAAGGTTGCTAACAGGAGAATTAACATGAGGACATGTATGAAGAGCAATTATCGGACCACCATTCCGTCAGCAAAATGATATTAGAAAATCTAAGTCTGCTAAACACACTGACTTAAATGTATAGTTAAGAACACTGTAGAATTTCCTTAATATATTATAGCGCTAAATGGGACAGATGACTTAAAGCACTCAATTATTTCAAAATCAGATACTTAAATTACTAGAAATGGAGAATGCAAAATGATATTCTACCTCCACGAATGAATATAGTCACAGCCCTTGAATTTGCACAGTGCTCAATGTACAGCATGCGATCTTTGGTTGTACCGAAAGCCTTTTCCCTCACCAAACCAGCCTAAAACATTGTCATTAAAATAGTCAATATTTCATGTATTAAAAGATGAAATAAGAAACAAATTTTAATGCTCAATTTCTCAGCAACGACAATCACGAATGATGTATCCCAGCATGCAGGAAGATAAGTTCTGAAAAATCTATTTCCCTCCATCCCATATAAATGGGCTTACTTTCCACTTTTATTCATGCCATACAGATAGGCTTACGTAAGTCAATCAACTGGACTCAAGATGGAAAAACTAGAAAACAAGTCTCACAAAAAATGCCACATCGAACTAAGAGATCGACATAGTACCTTTCCTAGCTTCTCTGGAGTTAATTCTTGAAATCGTGGAACAATTCTTCCACCTGTGACATACATATACCAGAATGAGAATTTTAATAGACATACTACGGGCAATAAACGTAATTAGAGGTAGCACAGTAACTGGCTTGCTATCGGTCACGAGGAGAGAACACAAACCTGTGGCTATCGCTATCAATTCCAACTCTACACCACCAACCCAACGGACAGCAGGCAGGTTTCTGTTCATCAATAAGTGATTTGCTTCATCATCGAAACCCCACTGACAGATTACCAAGGTAGCGCCAGCATCCTGCAACAAAGGTAAAAACACATTTAATACAATAAACAAGTATAACAACTGTCCAATTGCTACTCTGTCAAAAGGAAAAATGTTACCCCCTATATATTGATATTACAAAGTGTATGAGAAAATAAAAGTTCAACTGTCAGATAAAGTAGATGTTTAACAGGCAGTTAAGCTAATAAACATGAACATAGAACTCTGAAAATATTTCTGGAGTGTGTTTAAGGTTAAGCCTACCTTGCACTTCTGGACCATGTCATCAAAATACTTTTGCTCTTGAAGACGTAATGTTTCAAACTTTTCCACAGTATCAATGTCCACCTTATGTTTAGTCTTTGGCTTAGGAGGCTCAAAGGGGCAGGTCAGGATAGCAATTTTCGCATCTTCAATTTGTTTAGGCATCTGAGGATGGCTCATCTCTTTGTCAACAGTTATTCCATAAATCAGTTCAGTGTCTTCCAGCTTCCCGCCTACTTTACCCTCAACTTTTATCAAATCTAAATTGACATCCTTCCTCTCCAAATCTGCCACAGCCAGAACTGCCTTAACAGCAATCTCAGCCAAACTGCGCTTGCAACGATTCACACTTCAAAGCAAAACAAAAAGAACTTCAGAATTAGAATGTGCATAACATGAATACATACTATTACTTAAAGTAAGAAAACAATATATATATATATATATATATATATATGAACAAAACATCATGGAAGCATTAACATCAACCAAAATGTTATACAACAAAAATGTTATACAAGTCCTAGAAATATATCCAAGATGCCAAGCATAGAACTATACAATTGAGATCAATGAGGCTGGAGTAGGCTTACATTTTTGAGTTCAAAGTAGTCATACAAGTCTGAACTAAAGGCTCTATATCATTCAGCCCAAACTCAAACTTCTGAGCAATTCGTTCTAGATGATCAACAGCTATTCTAGAAGCCATTTCATAGCCCTCAGCAACTCTAATAGGGTGAATCCCACGTTCCAATAGATGCTCAGCCTGCTCCAGGAGTGCACCCGCCATAACAACCACACCAGTAGTACCATCGCCGATTTCATAATCCTGACTGCGGGACAACTCAACCATCAGCTTAGCAATTTGGTTGTCCACATCCATCTGTTCAAGGATCGTAGCACCATCATTCGCTGAAAATAAATGTACAAACCAAGTCAGCAACCTAAACAACCTGAAAAACTTAACAAAACCTCAATACTGCTGACACAACAAACTTCACTCAACACTAACTCTAAGCCTACAAACACAATAACTTCAAATATAACAAAAGTGACTATGTCAAGCTAGTCCAAGCACTCGATAGTACCCTAAAGCTACCATAATCAGCAAAAAGCAAGTTTCTAACCGAAAAAAGTACAGATCCAAACTAAAACTGATAAACCCTAACAAAAGCGAGTAAGACATACTTATGGTGACATCGCCATCGGGACTCTGAAGCATCTTATCCATGCCTTTGGGACCAAGCGAGGTACGTAGGATACGAGCAACAGCCTTTCCGGCGGAAATGTTAGCTTTTTGAGCATCGAGTCCTCGCAATCTAGATTTCTCTTCTTGCTGTTTAATCAATATAAACGGACGACCGAACTCGTCAAACGCAAGCGCCATTTCAACTCCTCTTCTCTCTACTCACAAACACACTCAAGCTTATAATTGAATCGAAGCCTGGAGTTCACCGGAGAGACAGATTTTTATACCAAAAATACGCTTCTTTTCTCTTTTCATTTGAAAAAAAAAACAGAAAAACCAAAGCCCTAAATCAGTGGCATATTCGTAATTTCATTAAACAATTAAAATGGGCCTGAAATCAAATGGGCCTGAAATCAAATGGGCCTAAAGATCAACTTGACAAAGTCTTAAACGAAAACACAAATAGAAAAACATGTTGGATGGTAAACCAACAAACACGGGAACAAGTTAAAACAACCATCGCAAACATCCCCATGACGAAGACTACAAATACCTCTCTCAAATCTCTCAATTATCAGAACTCACACCTGCAGTCTTCTCTTCATCGAAACAGAAGACTTCTAAAAACACACACAAAAATGGCTCGTCAAATGTTCGTTTTGGCTCTGGTTTTGTTTGCTTTGATCGGGATGGTTTCGGCGGCGAAAGACGACACATCTGCACCTTCAAAGGACTCAGCATCGGGCCCTGATGCAGCTTCACCGCCCATGCCTGATGTTGCCGTCGCTGGACCTGTAGGTGAGGCCACCACTTCTGCTAAATCACCCTCCTCTACCAAATCCGACGGTGGTGCTACTCTTCATGCATCCGCTGCCGTTGCTGCCGCCTCTGTCGCTGCCGCCGGTTTTTTCTTTTGAAAACTGGAAGGTGGGAAATGGAGACTATTAATGTGAATGGATAAGGGAATTGTTTTTTATTTTTGAAGTGTTTTTGATCGTTTATAGAGATTATTTGAAAGATTTGTGTACTATATAGTGTTCAAACAAAAGAATTATGCAATAATAATGTCCGATTACTATTTTCTTCTTTTGCCAAAATATTTCTTCCCTCGAAGCAAATTTCGATACGTGGAGTAATTTTCAAGTTGAAAAAGTATTTTGAATAAAAGTAGTGTACAATTGCTTTTATCGTAAACTACTTTTAGTTTCTATAAATATAAATATAAATATTAATATAAATATATATATATATATATATTTATATTTATCAAAAATCATTCGAGACTTTGTGATAATACGTTGTTTCACTCACAATTTGCTTTCCTTTAATCTCAGTTTTTTATTTCTTCATTTTAATAAAAATTTAATCTACGACTTTTTATAATTTTGTCAACTTCAATACACTTTTACAAATAATTTATCATTTAATCATTTTTCTTTTAAAAAAATGTTTTTTTTTTATATTTTATTTTAATAATTTTTTAATCTGCAAGACACCTTTTTTTTAAAAAAAATATTTTTTTAAATAAATAATTATATAAATTTTATTTGAATAAATTTTATATTTCTTTCAAAAAGTATATATTTAATCAAACCTAAATACTCCATACATATAAAAATTATAAATAATATTTTGTAATTATTTATTTAGTTATATATATTTATATCAACTATAAAAATTTAAAATATCATAATTATTTTTATTCAATTTTTTTAATATTATTATAAATATTATTTTATTTATTTATTATAAAATCTAAAAAAAGTTTATTACTAAATCATAGATAATAGAAAATATTATTGCAACTTTTATAATGTGATATTATTAAAAATAGTATTAAGATATTATACTCGTAATAAATTTTTATATAAATTAAATTTAAATTTTTACATATGAGAAAAAAAATCATTTCTATCTCAGTGAAATATTAAATATAAATTTAATTTAATTTAAACTTAATTTTTATTTAATTATGATTCATTTTTTATTTAAAAATATAAATTATTTTTAATAATTAAATATAAAATTATTATAAAATAGAAAAATAATACTTTATTTATAAATTATAATAAACTTAAATTTTAAAATATCAAATGAAATTAAAATAATTAATTCAACCTTTTAAATTACATTTTTTCTTTATTATTTAAATTTAAAATTATCACTCTAAAAAATTATTTTAGTTGATAAAATAAAAAATTTAAAAAAGAAAAAAAAAATATCATTTTAAAATCATCTACACCCGCTAACTCTCCCACTCATTTCTCCAACTTGTGTAATTTATCTCTTATGTCACAAGCAAAGGTACAAAATTAATAATATTTTTATTTTCATTCTTCTATCCTATCTACTTTTAAATGATTATGTTTGCAACGGTTTCATTGAAAATGAAAAGGGAAAAAATCCTTGATATTGAAGTGTGTGAAATTTTATATAAAAATATATTATTTAGTAATTTACCTATCAATTTAGTAATTTTTTTTTTCTGCTTTCAAATTTTAATTTTATAATATCACTAATATTTTAAATATTATTTATTAAAAAATAATATTCAATTAAAAAGTAATTATAATTTTTTATTTTTGTAATGGATATGTTTTATCGATTCCTTAGCATCTGTGCAGTCATCAATTTTTGCACCATTTTTATTTTTAAATTTAGAAAAAATAATAAAATCTCCATTTTTTAATTTAAAACAATCTCTCAATTATTCAAACACGTAATAAAAAATAATAGTAATTAATATATAAAAAATTAAAAAGAATATTTAAGAGAAATTATAAATAAATAAATAAATGAAAAAAAAAATAGTGAGACTTAAAAAAATAGTTAAAAATTATCAAATAAAAAAATTGAAAAGAAAAATGATAAAACATTCTATTTTGATAATTTAAAAATACTATCTATATTTTAACAAAATAATTTATCTCACTTATTTCAAATTTTAATTGTTAAAAAAAATTCAAAATATCTACCAAATTAATTTGTTAATAGATTATAGGGAGAATTTTATTTTTGACTTTTTATAACTTTTATTTAAACTATATAGTCCAATTTAAAAATTGCACAAAAATAATCTTTCAAACTTTTACTTTTCAAAAATAGCCCATTACAACCTGTGAAGGGGCACTTCACAGAATATGAAGGGGCACTTCACAGATTGTGATGGGCTATTTTTGAAAATCAAACTTTAAATAGATTAAAAATATAAGTGAAACTTTTTTTTGATTAGTTTTGAAATTTTAAACTTTATTTGGGTTATATTATGTAATTTTTCCTAAATTTATATTTTTATTTAAACAATAATAAATTATTTTATAATTTAAAATAACAGTAAACCCACACCCAAGAGTATGTTTACAACATGTGTTCAAACCTGTTACCAAGTCACATTCTCAAATCTGTATAAAATTCTTTATACAACTAATTATCATTGAATCAACCATATTTATATCCAAAATAGTGACCTATTCCATATAACGTGATTGATGCAGAACATATTGAATTTGAATTTGAGTATCTTAAGGGTATGAAACATTTTATTTTGAAAATAGTGATCTATTCTATTACGGAACAGCTTGTATTGAATAGTGACCTACTTCATTACGGAACAATTTGTATTGGAGTATTTAGAGGGTCTGAACCGCTGAAAAATTCAACAAGAGGCAATCATAAATTACTCAATTATTATTTATTGGGACCCGTAAGAACTTTCTGAAAAGGGAATCATCAGCCGGACAACTTTAAAAGCTGTGATTGGAGTCACGGCCACTCACAACCGAAACGGCTTGTAATACATCAAATTAAGAGTCAAATTAGTATTTTTATTTTATTTGTATTTTTAGGGTTTTACTGAAATATTCTAGAAATAGTGATTTCTACTTTATTTTTCAATTTTTTCATCTAAATAATATAGTTTCTCTTCTATGCTTTGCCGATTAACCCTTAAATGAGAGTTTCGATCGTCCCAGCAAAACGAAATTAACTATAAAAAAACTCATAATGAAATCTAAACAATTTTAAATATTTTCATTCTGCATTAGTAGTTTTCGCTAAAATCCGATTCCGACTTCTTCCATTCAGACTTTAATTTTGTTATCCTTTGTTCAATTTCACCATTCAATGTTATTATTGAATTGAATCAATTTATATAGAAAAAAATGAAATGAAGTAATTGAATAAACCAATTTATTCTTATCTTATTAATAGTTTTTTTTTTTAGTAATTTAACAACTACACATATTCCAACCGTGATGAAACTCAAATATTATAATCTCATAAAATTAAAATTAAAAAAAAACCACTTAAATAGTTATATGCACACTTGAATGATGTGAATAAAGTAATAAGATATAAGTACAACATATAAAACTATATGTGGTAAAGAAATATTGAAAAATCTTACAATAATCAGAAATACATTGGGCGTATTTGGAAATTGAAAAAAGAGCAAACGTATTGACAACATAGTAAAGTAAACGCAGAGAAAGTGTAATTGGAATTCGAAAATGGAGTCAATGAGAAATAGAAGCAGTGGAATTATATTTACAATAAAATAAAAATTTTGATTCATCATTAATTTTGGAAATGGATATATTCAGACAATATTCATGGATTTGTGTTAGTAGGTCCAGATCTAAATCCATTAAAATCTGAAATCGTGCAAGCAATAGAGGAGAAAATCAAGTAGGTGAAAGAGCTGTTTGTTCCCACTTTTTATATATGTAAAGAAAATTTTATTCATGTACTCGGATACATTATTCAATTTATTTGAATTTGTGAATTATTAAATTAATCCAATAATACATGGTACAACATTACTATCTATTTTATCAAATTTAAATATTAATATTAAAAAGTATATATATTTAAGCATTTTCAGATAATTCTGAACGTGAGATGATGTGATTGTGCAAAATAAAAATGAATGCTATTTTTATTAGTAGACAATATAATTTAAAAGCAGTCATGTAATGGTAAAGAGAACCAACAAAATCATCTTGTACATATTTTTTTTTCATATATAGAAAATGTAACATTTTAACTCTAAAATGAGTTAGAGAGAAAAAACTCATAATACGTAGAAGGGTCATTTGATTCTCCTATCTCTAACATTTTTAATTACTTTAAAAGAAAAATAATAATTCAATTACTTCCCAATAAATTTCTATTTCAAACACAATTCTAGTAAGATAAAAAACCTCCCCTGTACGCAGAAACAGAGCTAGTGGGTTGGTTAGGGGGCATGGTGAAGATAACAAAATTATTATTTGATACTATTCGTGTTGAAGTCTTCAGCAGTCTTAACCATTAAGTCATCTATACAATTTGAAATTAGTAAGCACTAATACGAATATAAGCAAATTTCAAGGAATTAGGGGCATGGCACCTGCCAGCCTCTTTGCTCTGTCCCTGCCTGTAGGATTGTAAAATACAAGCAAGTACACTTTTTGAGTTAATCAATAAATAAATCCATCAGCCCCACCATTAATTCAACAGAATCCATCTATAAAATCGTTGACTATATTGACTTTATGAAAAGTCCATTATACCCTTCAAATTTCAAACTGTAGACAATTTAATTGGGTTTATTTTTAAAATATATATATATATTTATGTAAAACTGTTCCATAGAAGAGGACGTGGCATAGCTATAATTGCTCAATTCCACTTATACATTCGACATTAGTATTCACATTATTTACAAAATTGTCATTACAAAATAAAAATTATAAATATAAAGTATTTAAAATATATTAAAAATAAAATAACTATAAATAAATTATTATTGAATGTTGAAAGCCAAATAATCATTGAGAGATACACTTAATTGATATAAATAATGAATTTACAATGTTAATATTTTTTTTTGATCTTCTCATTTCTCATGTATTGTAACATACAAAACAATCGATGGTCAACCTCTTAATATAACCCATTCAACTATATTTCACAATTGTTTCATTCGATGGAAGGATTTTCTATTTGGATTATAGGACTGAAAGACAAGTTAGAGAAAGTACATCATCAGACTAATAAAGTGCTTTCAAATATTATCGAGCAACATAAAACGAATATGGATGATGTGAGAGATAAGAAGGACGAAATGTTTCGCATATTCACTTTAAGATTCAAGAGAATAATAATGAAGTTTTCAATTTCACTTCCATTAATGTCAAAACTATAATCTGAGTAAGTTCAAAAGTTTATTATTCAATATTTTAAACTTAGAATTCTTATGAATATCTTTTAATTCACATGTTAATTTCACATCTTTTAGTTTGCCTAGGCTGGGGTGCACATCCATACATGTCAATGTAATTTTAATATCACAAGGAATATAATTAAATAGATATTGATTTTTGGTTGTTTTATATGTTTATGTAATAATAAATGAGGAGACAACACAATTATCTACATAATAAATTTATTATTTATATGAATTAAGTATATAATTCTAATTTGGAACTCTTTTTTATAAGTATATATTGTCACCATTATTTTTTTTCTTACTATTTTGTTTTTTTATTTTTTTTTACAAAACTTACCATTAAATAATTTACTTTATATAATTTTATAATAAAATTGCGCGAAGCGCAAGAATATTCTCTAGTTAAAATATAATAATAATGCCCAACTTTTAACTTTTTAACCATGTTCATTACAGCATCCATAATAGCAAGTGACACTTTAAGTTTCAATTCTGTTAAGTGGATTCTACTAAATATAATAAAATAAGTTTAATTATTAAATAATCAAAAAGTTAAAAAATTAATAAAACTATGAAGAGAGAAAAAAAATAAATGACATGAAAAGAATGATTAGGTGTGGTAGAGTTGTCCACGTCCCAATTTTTAGAGGCACTAAGAGCATCAGCAATAGTAAGAGACAATTTAAGTTCAACTTACAAGTGTTGTCAAATGCTATCATATGTAAATAATTTAAAATTAAAAAATTAAAAGATTAAAAATGATGAGAGAGAATGAAAAGAAATTACTAAAATAGATATATATTGAAATGTTATTGGTAGAATCAAACTGTCTCGCGTCCCAGTTCAAAGGCACGACAGAAGAGAGAAGGATGATGTGATGAATTGAAAAATAATATTTTTTGAGTTTTCTCAGAAATGGGACTCAAACTGGGATACTATTATTGTGAATGCCCTCAGAATAGAGAAAAATTTTAATAATGGCATGATGCAATTTATTTTATTATTTCTTTTTCAACTTTTTCAGAAATGGGACTTGAATTATCTCTCTATGGATATGCTCGTACCACCACCAACATATCATCTTCTCCCTTTTTTTATACTTTGTTGTCATCTCTACCAAACAAATCCAACTCTCACCTCCTTTCACACCACCTAAGAAGTACGGAATTGCCACTAGGGAGGAGTACCCTATTCGAGGGACAAAAATGTGGTGGAAACGCCTGGAATCGGTTGGAAAACGTCTCCATTAAAGCAGAAAGTGTCACTTGTTTCGGAAGCGATTAGGAAGCATGCTGGAAACGTCCTGGAAGTGGATGGGAAGCGTCATTCCATCTAACGAGAAGCGTTGACTCTTTGACCTGCCCCTTTTAATTAATTTTATATTTTTTTTTTTAAAAAAAATAAAAACTATTATAAAATTACACTTCAACTCAATGACTCACACATACGACAAACCTAAAAAGTTACCTTTTGTCTCTTACTCTGAAGTCTCGACGACTAGCCCTCTGGTAGTGGTGTCTCTTCTCTCACCGAGCGACAATCTGGTGGTGGACTAGTGGTCCGTTTTTGTTGCCTTTTTATTTTTTTTATTTTATAATATTTTATTTTTTCAAAATTTGTTTCTAAATATGTTATTGTCTGTTAATTGATTTGGTAGAAATTCATGGCTTTTGTTGATACGAATCCAGAGAGTATTAATGGTAATGTGTCATCTTCATTACAAACTAGGGATATAGGTCCATTATGGGGTTAAGTAAGAAAAATTGAGAAAGTATCTGGAGTTTGGGGTACTTGGAAATTTCAATATAACTTTTGTAAGGAAATTCGTTTAGGTAGTTATTTTAGAGTTAAGGCTCATTTGCTTCTATTGAAAAATAAAGGTAGTGCTATTTGTAAGAAAGTGTCTAAAACTGAGAAACTTGAAATAGAAAGATTAGAGGAAGAATTTGAAAGGATAAAAAAAATTGACCTAAGAATGTTCCTTTATCAAGTGCTAGTAGTGCAAGTAGGGAGGAAACAATTTGTCTCTAATAAAAGAACTAGAATTTCAAATAAATCTCCTCTAGAGAAAGCTTTTGATCTTGATGCTAGAACACAATTAGATCACGAGATAGTTGGAATTTTTTTCACTAGTTACTTACCCTTCAATATTGCAATAAATCAATATTATGTGAAGTCATATACTTTTGCTGCAAATCATAATCTTATTGGTTATGTGCCTCATGGTTATAAAAAATTAAGAACTTCATTGTTAAACCAAGAGAGAGCCAATATAGATATGTTACTACAACTAGGGGTGGGCGTGGTCCGGGTCGGTATGGTTTTGAGAAAAACCGAACCAAAATTGAATGGCTCGATTTTGCCATGTTTAGGACCGGACCGACCCAAATAGAGACTAAAACCATTTGATTTGGTTTTTGTTGGGTCGGTCTGGGTCGGTCCGGTTTTATTTGGTTTTGATTTTTTTTATTGAATATGTTTTACTCGGTTTGACTTTTTTTATTGGATATGATATTTTGTAATTTAATTGTAAATTTTAATATTTTAACAAAATCAAACTAAATTAAAATACATGTATAAAATCAAATAATCATTCAAATCTAATTTAATTGTAAACAAATAACTAATGATAATTTTTTTCAAGAAAAAATCTAACAATAAAATTACACAATGTTTGAGGCATTACACTATTCTACCATGAAATTCCTCGAGATTTGAGATATCAAATGAATTTACGATAACTTTTCAATTGTACTATTACTAGTAATATAATTAAATAATTAGAATAAGTTTATGTGAACTTTAATTTGGTATTCACTAATCAAAAGTGATCAAGTAATATTATACGTATTGGGTGAGAATAAATCATAGCTTTGAACTTTTGTGATACATATTTAGAAATTTGTAGTAGTTACATTTGTTAATAAATATTAATTCAATAAAATAATTTTTGTTACCTTAAATTAATACAGCTACTGACAAGTAATCAATGGATTTTTGCAACAAAGATGTTTGTTATTACCTTATATATATAGCTAGTGACGAGTAATTCATGTGATCACTTACTGTATGTTGAGTATTACAGTATCTAAAGATGATGTTTTTCTTTTTCTTTTTTCTTTTCTATGCACCTGTATGTTTGTTTGAACTAAATTAAGTTAGGGGTGAGCATGTTTAATACTTCTTTTAATTTTTTTAAATTAAAACTGATTTTTTGGGTCGATTCGATTTTTAAAGAATGAAACCGATCCGAAACCAAATGGCTCGGTTTTGTTCCAATTGAAACCGGATTGACCCAAATAGGACCAAAAACTGACTAATTTGGTCCGGATCGGTCTGGGTCGGTCCAATTCGGTTAAAAACCGAAAACCATGCTCACCCCTAACTACAACCGCTCAAGAGTATATAGTCTGAGAGAGGGGTGACAATAGTTACGAATGGTTGGAGTGGCCCTTAAAGAAATCCTTTAATCAAATTTATGACGACTTTTGGGAATGAGACAATATTTTTAAAAGCTATTAATTGTTTTGGTGAAAAAACATACAAGTTTTTCATTGCAATTTGATTAAAGAAGTTGTTGATGAAGTGGATCACAAAAATGTTCAAACCATAACTGATAATGCAGGAAATTGCAAGGGTACAGATGAAATGATTAGAAGCATTTACGCTCACACTTATTGGACTCCTTGTGTTGTCCACACCACAAATCTTGCATTGAAAAATATTTGTGCCCCTAAGCATACTAAGACAAATGCAGAGACTTTAATGAGTGTGGTTGGATTATTGAAATTCATGGTGATGCTTTGACAATCAAACACTTCATTATGAATTATAACATGAGACTGACCATTTTCAATCAATTTAGTCCTTTGAAGTTGCTTTTAGTAGTTGATACTCGAATTGCATTAATTGTGGTGATGTTGAAAATGATCAAGCTAATTAGGTGTGCTTTACAGTCTATGGTGATAAGTGAAGAATAGTCTTCATATTGTGAGGATGATGTTGGTAAGGCTGCTTTTGTGAAATAAAAAGTTATGGATGACCTTTGGTGGGATAATGTCAACTACATTCTCAGTTTCACCATACCTATATATGATATTGATTAGAGTTTGTGACGCCGACAAAACCAACACTTCATGATTTATAAGATTTTTGATTATATGATAGAGAAGGTGAAGATGAAGATTTTCAAGAATGAGGGGCATTCATCTTTTGACCGAAACTTTTTTTTATTATTAAAAAATGAATGGAATTTGGTGGCTCGTTGAACAAAAAGTAACACACCACTCCATTGTTTACCACATTCTTTGAATCTAAGGTATTTTATTTATGACATTCTTTTATCATAAATAACATAAAATCTTAATTTCTTGTGTTTTATTTTATTACAGTTATAAAATAATTTTGGTGAAGGTTTTATTCTAAAGCTTGGCTTGATGAGGATCCTTCAAGAGTCTTTCCTCATAAAGATGATGAAATATCTCAATAAATAGGAAAATATTTTCGAAGGCTTTTTCCTAATGACGATTATTACAATAGAGTTTTGGATGAGTATTTTGAATTCTCCCTCCATATTGGATCATTTTCTCACACAACTTCAATGAGTCAAAGGATATCAACAAATCCTAAAAGTTAGTGGGTTAATTTTGGCTCCCAAACAACATTGCTCCAAGCTCTTCCTTAAAGGTTGCTTGGAGAACAAACTTATTCTTGTTCTTATGAGCGTACTTGGAGTATATACTCGTCCATTCATTTATTGCGGATGAATAAGTTATGTCCAAGCATGCTAAAGATTTGGTTTTCATCCACAACAACCTTCATCTTTTTTCAAGAAATAATGAGCAATATGAAAATGAGAAGACCAATATGTGGGATATTGGCGGAGATGCTTTTGATTCATTTGATGATACTGGATTCTTAAAGTTTGCTAATCTCTCTCTTAATATTTCGGAATTGGAAATAGTCTTCTTTGATGATAATATGGATGCTTGAGTTGTATTCTAATATATGTATCTTTATTAAGACGGTTAGTTTTGCGGGTTGTATTATTTATTATTGACAATTATTGAACTCGTATTTTATTTTTATTTGTATGATTTTTCATGTTTGAACATCAGTTTTATGAATTTCTTGTTTTATGATTAAACTAGAGATGATGACCGCGCGTTGCGCGGTACTACACTATGTTTAAATTAAAGTATTATAATTTGAAAAAAAAATGTTAAATAAATTTTTATATATTAAATAATTTTTTTACATGGTAAATCATATGACAAACTATTATTTAAAAAATTAAAATATTATTTAAAAAGATAAAATTTAATATATTAAAATAATTTTAATTTATTATGATTATTATTTTAAAAATTATTATCTATAAATATATTGATTTTGGGACAATTCAGATACAATACCATGAACATATATATTATTTTTTTAAAATAATATCATTATATCTATACCAATGTCAAATTAAAATACTACATATTGTATATATAATTTTTTTTTAAAATGAATATTTGTTATTATCGAAAGAATGCAACTCATATTAAATAGTTGTCGTAAAAAAAATTATTAACATTTATAAATTTATATGAAATTGTAAGTACTCACATGCTTTACAAAATATATTATTATTTTTAGTTTAAATTTATGTATATGTATATATAATCAATTGTATTAGAAAATAAAAACAAATTTATTTCTAAATAAAATACGGAAAATATATGATGTGAGAAATGTAGGGTGTTAGTGAAAAGTTTAATACTCATCCAAACGGATGTGTTTTCATTTGTTTCCAACAAATCTGTTCGAGCCATATATATAATGAATATAAATAAGTAAATAAATATTATCAATTTTTATATTAAAAAAATTACTTGATTTAGCTTGGGCAATGTAAATCAATTGATGTTTCTTATATTCAACTTAAATATTTAATATTATTTTATTTATCTTCATAGTTTATTTCATTAAGTAATTTGACACTAAAATTATTTTAAACTTTTATAAAATGGTATAAACAATGATGAAAATAAATATCATGGTTAAAATAAAAACTTTTTAAACTTAATTATTAAAATTATAAATAATTAAAATTAGTAATTTTTTTTCAATATACAAATTGTAAGTTAAGACACCAAATTATTAATTTGTTGATGATAATTAAAAATAAATTTTATTTATTTTGTCTATAACTAAATTAGAAAATAATTGTATAATTAGGTAATATATATTTTTAATTTAATTAATTTATTTATTTATTATACCATTTATATTTTGTAAGAATCAAAAATTGAAAATTTTGGAATAATTAAATTAATTTATTTAAGACAGTAAAATTCTTAAACTTAAATCAAAGTAACAATTTTTCACATTAATTTAAATGTGTGGTTTAATATTTATAACACTAATTATAAATATATTTAAATAAATAATGACAAATAAACATGAAAAATAAAGTTACCAACATAATATATTTTAAAAAATACTTATTTATAGTGATAAATTATCGAAGATGATCCTAAGCCACAACATATATTTGCTTGTTATTGATAACTTTTCGATTTTTATGTTAAAAAGTCTTCATCGGTATGTATATTGTTATTTTAATTCATCATTAATTTAGTTTTGAATTATATTTACTTACTATTCATGCCCTTTAATTTTTGTGTCTTAAAAAATCTCCATCGCCATATATACATTTCTATTTCAATTCCTCATTTGATGTTGAATTTAGTTTTGAATTTCAACTCATATTTTGTTTTATATTTTAGTTTAGAATAACCATTAATTAAATATACAATAACATAATTATTACTTATATAATTAATAGGATAATAAAAATAATGATATGAAGTCAATAAAAACAAACACAAACCTTAATCTCCATTCAATTGAGGTAGGCTAAATGAATTTTCCATATCCATTCTATTTTATTTTTAAATAAATATTATATAACAATGAGAGGTAATTTTCTGAAATACATCACATTAACAATAATGCATTTATAATCATTCACCTCCTCGTTTTATATCTTCTCAAATCCATCGGTTAACGTGTTAGTCAATTGCTTTCATTACTGTGTTTTATTCCTTTCCTTCCCGACCATTTATCTTCCCCTTCTCCAACCCTTTCTCTTCCTCTTATAAAAAAAACTCTTCTATCTCTTATTTTTCCCAATTTTCACTTCATTTAAATGAATATTATAAATAATATTAATTTAATATAGTAGTTAAGAAATGAATGGAATACACAGAATTATTTTTAGTAAATGACAATAAATAGAATTGATTGAAATGGAAAGAAAATGATACAAAAAGATTTTAATTAATGTTTTGATTAATTGATATTTAAAGAAAAGTTTGAATTTCTTATGTCTTAATTCATTTGAATAAATGTAATTTGATAGAGAATAAAAATAATTAATATTCATGAGATATTATAAAAATAAAATACATTATACAATTATTAATAAATAATAATCATCAAATCTAATAAAAATGAAATTTATTATTTTAATAGATTTAAAGTTATAAAAATTGAATTACAAATATTATTTTTTTAATATGTCAAGATGAAATAAAATAAAATAAAATAAAATAATGTATATAATCAAATTAAATTTAATATCCTAATGTGATAATTAAAAATAAAAAATCAATAAAAAATTAATTGAATCTATTTAGGACTAAACTAAAAGAAATTATTTGAAAGAATAAATCTGAATTTATTATGAGGGTTAAAAAAATCAATTATTAAAAAATGAAAACAGTCAACTTTAAATAACTTTTAGTTAATAATTATAAATTAGAACTTCTAGTAAATGATAATAAATAAAATTTGTTAGAATAAAAATAAACAAAAAGTTAAAGACTATGTTAATATATTGATTAATTAATATTAGAAATATAAAATTTAAATAATTAGGTACTCAAACAAATAAAATTGATTGATAAAATCATACACAAAAAGAGATGGGCACACCGATGATTGTTGAATGATTCAAACATCTGTTGATGGTTTGTCTTTATAGTATTTGTCTCTTCTTTTTTTTTTTCCATTTCAAGACACACAATTATGTTGACATATAAAATTATTAACAAATAAAAAAAAAAAGTTAGGGAAAAAAAGTCCAAGTATGCTTTATTGCGAGGAAGGTAAATTTTTTTTAAAAAAAAAATATGCATATATTAAAAAAAAAAGAGAGAGAGAGAGACAGTTTCATAATAGTCTATGAAGTCGAAATAAAGAAATTTTCTACGCAAACACCAAATAAAATAATAAAAGTGACAAATGAACATTACTAAAATTTCATAAAATTAAAATACCTCTAAATCTGGCCGAAAAGAAACATAATCAGATAAGGAGGCCTCATTACATCTTCCTTCAAAGTAGGCTGTAGAAAAGAATCAAAAGCAATAATAACACATTTCATAATACAAGATTAATCTTCACGTCTTATATATCTTCAATTCAAATAATAGAAATAAAAAGTTAAATACAAATCCATAACAAATCTTAAAATCTACGATGGTTGTTTGTAGGAGAGGTAGAGGTACATAAAATGAAATGAAATTTGAGAGAGGTAGAGATATATGAAATGAAATGAGAGAAAGTACTTAAGTAAGGGAGAGATGATGGTTACATGAAGATGAAGAGTGATGGTAAGAAGTTATGAATAACAATCAACATAATAGCAAATGATAGAATATGGAAAAATTTAAAATAAATGAGAGGAGATAAAAAGATTTAAAGGGGGACAATGAATTAAAAATGAATAATTAATGCTGAATTAAACTAAATTAATACAAGTGATAAGGAGATGAGAGTGACGTGGTACCTACTCCACATGACAACATTTTATTCGTTAAATATACCATACAGATGCCACATGGCAGATTTTGAGATAGGGTGAAGTTTGCATATTTTGCTTTATATATATATATATATAGATTATGATGTAATATTAATTTTTATGCTATAAAATATGATTTTGATTTAAATTTTTATATATTTATTTTTTTTTTGTCATTTCCTAATCGTACCTGTATTTAGGGTTTTTAAAAATTGACGTTCCCCATCCTCGTACACATACTCGTTTGAGCTCTTGTCCCCGATTTGGTGCAACCTAGCACACCACCATACCATTCCAATTCCTCCACATCAATATATCAATTTAAAGCATTGGTATTTGATTTTTTTTTTTTTTGTCAATGTTTAATCTAGAACAATATCTGGATATACATTCAAATATCAAATACAAAACATATTTAACTCAATATATTTGATTTTTTTTCCATCAATATGTTAATTGAAACACACAAATCCTCAGGAACATCATGACCACAATGGAGAATAATATGACCACAGTAGAAACTTGAAGATGACAAAAATAAATTAGGAGAAATTGGCAATACAAAATAAGATTAAAAAATAATAGAAATTTAAATTATAGATGAAGATGGTGATGATATCTAAATGAGATTTTGACGGTTGTACCGAGATCTGAAGATGACAGTTGAGAGAATCAGAAAATATTATAGTATATGTGATTTAAAAATGTCGGTGATGAGTAAATTTAAATACGAGTGGACAGAAAATGTGGGTAGATAATAGCAGCTGTAGGAATTGGAAAAAGAATATAACGGCGGCGAATAGCGACGATAATGAAAGTCTGAAAGAGGATTTAACAGTGGCAATGGAAATCTTAAAAAGGAAAAAGGATTCAACATCAGAAGAGTCGACAGAGGTAGTGTGTTAAATCTGGCTTGAATGCATATTGAGATTTGGAACAATGAGGAGATGTAATGGTGGGAATATCAGATAAAATTAGTTTTATTTATTCATTATTTGTTTAATTATTTTATATAGGTAATGCATATTTAAATATAATTAATGTACTATAATACCCTTTGAACAGAGGATTCCGTTAAAAAATAATGGCACGAGGGATTTATTTGTTGATTAACACAAAAAGTGTATTGTAATGGATCTAGATCTACAGTTAGCATACTTATAAAATAAGGTACCCTTTTAGTTTTGTAGGATCTTGAAAATCGAAGAACACAAGAATAAATAATTTGCCAAAATTTCGGTTCTTACCTTTTATTTTTTCCTTCTAATCCCTTGATCCATTGATCTATTTATAGGAACCGTTAGGGATTTGAATCAATCGATACAAACAATCATGTATCCATTATATTTATTAATTTATTCTTGTTATTCATTACATTTATTCTCATTTACTATTTATTTACGCATTAATATAACTTCCACAACCACATTTGTGGGTCTTTTAGAATGTCCTTCCCAACGATAAAGGCACAACCTTCATGATCATATTTGGATCGTTTCCCTACAAACACACCATGCCTCAAAAGGATAGAGACCACAGAAATTATTTGACGTCCTCCTCGAAGCTATCATTTCTCTTTAACGATCACTGCACATTATTTTATGAGTCCACCTATCATTCCTTACCTGAGATTTTCGTACACTTCATCTGTTTGCTGTTTGACCAACTTCGAGGGTACTGCCTCTACAATAATCCCCCAATATTTCTCTTGGTATCACTCCAAGAAGAATATTACGAATTAAATGATTACTCGCTAGTGACTGTACGCCAAGGATCGATATGTGATCTAACCTGCCTGCCTGCTAATTTGAAAATTCATTTTAGCGTATATTACGTGCGGTGACGTGTTCTCAGCATATCTTGCAATATTCAATGCTAATATTGTTTCCTTTTTCATGTCGCCGCTTTCCATGATTGTCCATACCAAATTCGTCGCCTATAAAAATGTAAAATCCTTTTCATCTCTTCTACTCTTTATCTAAGAAATTCTTAAGAGCTATACTTCTCTCTCTACACTAATTCTTAAAACTCCAATCTTGCAAGTCATGAGTTCTCGCTATTCTTTAAGTTTGTCTGTTCTTCCACTTATACTATTTGCATAATTTAGTTGGTTCAATATGAAATCATTTTGTAATGCTTGGATGCTCTCGATGTGTCGTTCACTTATCTTTTGGGTTGCACTGGTTCTGTATTGATTTCTTGTATTTTGTTGTTTGAATCATATTTTCCCATATTTAGTTGTCATCTTTAAGTTATTTGGCCTTGGTGACCATGCTTGCCATAGAGTCCTCAGATTCGAATCCCTTTTGGTGTTGTGTACATGCTTGAGATTTTCTTTAGAATATTTATAGATTGGGTTATTTCCAAAAACCATCCAATTTTTGAAACATTTTACTTCTGGCACCCGGTTGTGCAAACTTATACTAAACCACCCCCAAACCACCCAAAATTAAGACCACTAGTGGTTTTGGTGAGGTGTATTTGGTTTTGGTGAGGTATAGGTGGTTTTTGTGTTTTTAAGTGGTTTTTGTGTGGTTTTACTAATTATTTAGTTTTAATAATTTTTAAATTTTTGATTTAATAATTTTAGTAAATTTTTAAATATTTTATCAAATAATTTATTTTATTTTATAGTTTTAGAAATTTTTAATTTTTAATTCATTAACTTTAGTAATTTATAGTTTTAATTTCTTACTTTTATTTTTACTAAACTACAACTAGTATCAATAATTTGTAAAATTTTTAATTCTTTTATTTAATTACCTGAATAATTTTAATAATTTTTATATTCAACCTTTAATTTTTAATTCTATACATACAACCAAAAACTATCTAATTCAAATAGTTTTTAATGAAAAATTGAGTTTTATTTTTATATTTATTTTTCAAAAATAAAATAACTATTAAATATATCAATATTTTTTAATTAATTTTCAATTTTAAATATTTTTTTCTTTTTGATATTTATTTTTAAGAACCTATAAAATTATAGCATAATAATAATATAAAATTTTTTAATAAATTTTCAAACATACTTATAATTAAATAATCTCTTACAGCAGGTTTTAGTAAAATAAAAAATAAAAATTTAAATAAAAAATTATTAAAGATAATTTAACATAATATTTTTTTTAAATGATTAAATCTGCATAATAATTTTTTTAATTTAGTAAATTTTAAAAATAAAAATTAAAACTAAAATTATTAAAAAAACAAAACATTAAACAAATATTTAAAGGTATTAAACTATATAATAATTTATTTTAGTTTAGTAAAAATTTTTAAAAAATAAATAAAATATATTTAAATTATTTAATAAAATATTTAAATTTTAGTTAAATTATCAAACAAAAATTTAATAATTATTAAAATTAAATAATTAGCAAAACCACTCAATCACACAAAAACCACTCACACCTCACCAAAACCACTAGCGGTTTTAATTTTTGGTGGTTTTGGGGGTGGTTTGGTATAAGTTTGCAAAATCAGGTGCCAGAAGTAAAATGTTTGAAAAATTGGGTGGTTTTTGGAAATAACCTTTTATAGATTTGGTTTGTCCTCAAAAGTATTTGAGCTGCATTAGTAATCTAATATGGAGTTGTTAACTTACTACTTATGACTTTCTTGATTCAAAGTACAAGTCGTGCGTTAACACCATAAGCAGTGTTGTTAAAGCGTGAGGCGTTTTTTAGGCGAGCATGGCTTGCATTGCTTTTACGACATAAAGCGAAGGCTTCATGGGGCTTTTGTAAAAAAGCGCAATAATGCACAAATACACAAATATATATATATATATATAAACCTAAAATTCATGTAAAATTAAATAAAAACCATTAACATCAATTAGAAAGGAAAAAAAAAGTTAAAATTAAATGTAGTTCAAAACATAAAAGATAGTTCATTAAACTAAAAAGCATAAACAATAATTCATTAAACTAGAAAGTATAAAAGATAAAAGTCTTAATATTTCTAGTACATACTAGTATACTACACTAGATCAGACTCTAATAGTCCTAAATCATCCTTATTATCATTCTTATTAGCTTTTGTATCAAACTCCTCTTCAACCTCTTCACCAACTATTTGCAACAATCCTTCCCTTGACCTTGAACTAGAACCTCCCAATTGAGTAGGAGTAGATGTAGATATTGGTATTTGTGCTCTAGACTGCCTTTCATAACGATGTTCACATACTCCGGTCGCCCTATCAATATCCCTCCAAGTAAAATCACAATCCGAAAATACCGAATCATCAAAAGTGTCATCTCCCTCAAATTCACCCATCAACTACTCATTTGACTCATCAATACTTGATAAATCAATACGAGCAGTGGTATCACCAAATTTATATCGACGTAGCAATGCCTTTATTGTGTTTCACATAAACCAAGTGATCAAACTTTTCTTGTGCTAGTCGATTTCTCTTCTTACTATGAAGCTGAAATTGGAACCAAAATAAATTAGTTACAACTCACAAATAAGCTATAAACTATGCAGATGATATAAGTCAAGTTGTGTTAACTTACATGCTCAAAGATACTTCAATTCCTCTAACATCCGCTTGCACTACATGTAAGACTAAGAACTTTCATAGCAATTTTTTTGCAATTCTGGAGTCCGTGAACTAAATATACTCCACCATGTAGCTAGCAAAAATTATTTTAAATTTTAATCAATAAGTGTGAATTGAAGAAGAGCAAAAATAGAATAGGAGTGTTAAAAAATAACATGGAGAAGAAGTATTTCTTGTCTCTTTAGCCATTTCCATTCCAATTATCCCTGTAGCTCCCTTGTACATTTAAAGTAATTCTAGTACTCTTTTTTGATGATCTTTCTCTATTTTTTCAATTGACATTCACACCTCGTATCAATAATCTTCCTAATTTGATTGTATTTATCCTCATCCTTCAAATCACGCTTAATGGCTTCCTTTACTCTATCCATTGCCTCATAGATATAACCCATGTCGGGTTTTCTCTCATTATCAACAATTTGAAGCACTTTGACAATAGGACCAGAAACTCTAAGTGCATACACCACATTATTCCAAAATGTGGTACTTAAAATAGTTCTTTCACACATTTTCCCTTTTATCTCTTTAGCCTACTTACTTGTAGTCCATTCTTCTAAAGTGAACATTGTTCTCAGATTTCTCTTTTTTTGATGAATACGACCAAGTGTAATAAAGGAAGTGGCAAACCTAGTAACTCCAGGCCTTAGCAACTCCATTCCTTTAGTGAACTTCTGCATCATATTTAAAACTCCAGAAGATCCATAAATGAATCCAATGAGCTCCACAGCTTTACGGAATGTTTCTTTGAGAGTACGCAATTCAAAAATGTCCTCTTAGATTAAATCCAAGCAATGAGTAGCATATGGAGTCCAATATAAGTGTGGAAATAATACTTCCAACAATTTTCCAGCGGCAACATTGTTCGCTGCATTGTTTGTAACCACTTGAACTACTCTACGACTCCCAATTGCTTTAATTTCCTTTTCCAATAACTCAACTGACATATAGCCCGTCTTTGATGATGCAGACGCATCAATAGATTTAATAAAGACACTTCCCTTAGGACCATTAACTAACAAATTTAGTAAAGTCCTTCCTTTCCTATCAGACCATCCAACTCTATCCCAATCTTCTTGATGTGATTCAAAAAGAGATTTTGTGAGGTCTAATTCTTTTTGCAATAATCTAAATCTATCTTCATCATAACTAGGGGGTTTTTATTTCTCTACCATAATTTCCAATAGCACGCACCATTTCCTTGAAGCTATCATAATTGACTGCATTAAAAACGATTCTGGCATCATACATCTACCTAACTATGACCACGTGTGGAAACATCGGACCGTTCCCGTAACTCCTTAGCATGACTGTTTTCATCAATTAATGTTTGCCTTGTGCCTTTTCCTAAAACAACCGGATTGGGAGAAAATATAGCATCCAACGCTCCGATGGTAACATTAGCTTTTTTTTTTAGAAATCATGGTGCTTTGCACTTTTTCTTTTCTTTTCCCATCGTCTACTTCTTGCACATCATCTCCATCTTCATTACCTCCCATAACTTCAACATCATCATCAAACTCCATATTCATATTTTTTTTTCGCTTTCCCGTCTTCCATGAATTGTCTCAGCTCATCTCTCACATCTTGAGGACAACATGAGTAGCGGATTGTATTTTTAAAACCATCAACAAAATGTTCCTTCATTCTTTTAACTCTTCATTTGATAACCTTTTTGTAGTGAAGACATCAGAGATTGATGGTCATATCATCAACTTGTGTGCAATACTTCCATACAGGATCGATTATTCGACTATTAACTGAAGATCCTATTTCAGTCCTACTCATCGGTAAAGAAAAAACAAATCAGACTTCTAAATTATAAATAAAATAAAAAAACACTATAGAATAATAAAATAAAATAAGTAACACAAATATTAGATTAGATAAACCAAAAAAATAAAATAACTCCCTATTTTAACACCGACACCAATATAAATCACACATCCTGACCAATATATGTCATTGATTTTGATGAATGTGACTCTATCCAAATATGTGATATATTACACTCATTTTGATGCATTTGATATTTATGAAATAAAGCGAGTGATACATGTGATATATGACAGTAATTTTGATGATTTTGATGCATGTGACTCTTGCCAAACACGTGATATATTACATTAATGCAATTGATATTGATGAAATAAAGCAAGTGATACAAGACTGATACTCATTTTTTTAAAAAAACCAATATAAATCTTATAACACCGATATTTTTAAAATCAACATACATAATCTGTCTACTTTAACACTGATATATATGGAAATACAAGTCAGGGAAAAAATTGGCAGCATAACAACATAGAATTTCAAGTTTATTAGAAGAATCTGAGATGTTTAATGAAAAAAAAAGGCTAGAGAATTAAAGAATAAGACAGTACCTGGTATGTTTTTCCTTGTCTTCTTCTCTTATTCTCTTCTTTTCTTCTTGGAAATCGACAACAATTTAGGGTTCTTTTCTCTTTTGCTAGTGTCTTTTCTCTTTTCTCTTTTTCTCTTCTGGTAGTGTTAGAGAGTAAATGTCATTTTTCCCTAAATATAATTCCTTAAAACTCCTTAAAAGGATGTAGTTTTAAAAATATTTTTTAAAAAAGACGTTAAACCTTACAAGCAGCTTCAACGCTTCACGCTTTTTTTTATTTGAAACACACACTTCAAAGGAATTAAGCGAGGCGCTCTTTCTAAAGTGCTGACCCCTCGCATCGCATCAATTCGGCGCTTTAGCAAGCGTCTCATAACGCTTTAATAACACTGACCATAAGTGTCCAATCGATTGGTTATAAATATATTCGTTCTAACGTAATGAGAGAAATTAAATTATGAGATAAAATCCGACTTGTAGATCTTGTTTCTGTTAAGAAAATTAGCTCAAATCTTCTTATAAATCAGATTCGTGAGATAAATAAATTAGCATAAATAATATGAATAAATAATTCAATATTATTTATATCTCTAATAGAGTGCAAAATTTTACAAAATAGAAAGGTAATTACACCACACAATCCACCAGCATCCTAGTGACACTCGAGAATTTTTCTCTCAAATTCTCACAAAATCTTTCTCTCTTTTTCTTCTCTCTTTTATGTGATGATATTAAACAAATGAAAAATTGAAAAATATATACTCATTTCCTATACTAAAATAAATAAATAAAATTTTATTAAATAAATTTCAAACCATCAAACTTTTAGTTGTTACTAAAAATTATGTGGTTATTATTCAACAATCTCCCACTTGAAGACTTATTTTAATATGTCTTCACACCATACTTTATGTAGTAGAGCTTTCCCATATTACTCTTGTAGGCCGACTAAAGTTGAACAGAACTTCAGTTTGTCGATAGTTACTGTCTTTGTTAACATATCAATCGGATTCTTACTTCCTTGAATCTTTTCCAATTTGAACACTTCATCTTCTAATAAAGATCGAATAAAGTGATATCGTAGTCCGATATGCTTTGTTCTGGAATGAAATGCTGAATTTTTAGCCAAATGTATCGCACTCTGACTATCACTGTACAAAACATTATTCTCCTGCTTGAATCCTAACTCTGTTAACAAACCTTGAAGCCATATCATTTCTTTACTAGCTTCAGTTACTGTAACATACTCAGCTTCTGTAGTAGATAGAGTAACAATCTTCTGTAACTTGACATCCAACCCACCGCTGTATTTCTAATTGTGAATATATAACCTGATGTACTCTTTCTATGATCGACTTCACCTCCAAAGTCAGCATCGACATAACCATGTACATTTAATTCACCTTTACCAATGTATAAGCACTTATTTGTGGTACCTCGTAGATACCTCAAAATCCATTTCACTACTTCCCAGTGAACCTTTCCTGGATTTGGCATATATTTACTAACAACTCCCACTGCATGTCTAATATCTGGTCTTGTACAAACCATTGCGTACATCAGACTCCCAATAGCTGAGGCATAAGGAACCTTAGCCATATAATCTTTATCTTCCTATGTCGTAGGAGATTGGTTCTTGGATAGCCGAAAGTGACTTGCCAAGGGTGTACTAACTGGCTTAGCGTCACCCATATTAAATCTCTTCAAAATACGTTTAATGTACTCGGATTGAGATAACTGTAAAACTCCTCTATACTTATCTCTTGTAATTTGCATTCCAAGAATCTTCTTTGCTGGACCTAAGTCTTTCATGTCAAATTCCTTTGATAATTGTTGCTTCAACCTGATAATATCATCCATATTTGAACCTGTTACTAGCATATCATCAACATAAAGTAGTAAAATGATATAACTAGACTGATATCTCTTAAAATAACAACAGTGGTCAGCGTTGCACTTTTGGAAATCTTCCTTGTGCATAAAGCTATCGAACTTTTTATACCACTGTCTTGGGGCTTGTTTTAATCCATACAAACTCTTCTTAAGTTTGCATACTATATGTTCTTTTCCATCTTCTAAGAAACCTTCTGGTTGATGCATGTAAATCTCTTCATTCAAATCTCTGTGAAGAAATGTTGTCTTCACATCTAATTGCTCAAGATAAAGAGCTTCAATTGCCACAATACTCAAGACCGTTCTGATGGTATTGAGTTTCACTACTGGAGCGAAAATCTCAGTATAATCTACTCATTCTTTTTGTTGGAAGCCCTTGACTACGATTCGAGCTTTGTACCTCTTAGAACCATCATGATCCTTTTTCACTAGGTATACCCATTTGTTGTGAAGGGCCTTCTTACCTATGGGTAACTCAGATAGTTCCCATGTCTGGTTTGAAATCAGAGATTGCATCTCGTCTTTCATTATAAGCTCCCACTTGCTAGCATCTCCAGTCTGACATGCTTTATTATAGTCTTCAGGTTCTCCTTCATCTGTCAATAACAAATAATTCATATATTTTCTATTAGGCACATGAGGTCGAGTAGTCCTTCTAAGTATAGGAGTTGGACTAGGAGGTTGCAGTATGTTATTAGATTGTGTTGTACTGCTTTGTCCAATAAGTTCTTCTTGTTGAGGATTTCTTAAAACCGACTCTATCATCGTATTGTCTGGAACATAATCATCTTCTACAAATATCGGCCCCCGCTTTACTAAGTCGCTGCCATAAATTTTATGTCTATCCTAATACATAACTTCTTCATTGAAAATTACATCTCTAGAACGTATGATCTTTTTATTTTCATCATCCCAAATACGGTATCCAAACTCATCCTTACCATAGCCAATGAAAGTGCATTTCTTTGATTTAGGATCCAGCTTATTCCTGAATTGATCACTAATATGCACATATGCAACACAACCAAACACTTTTAAGTGTGACAGATTTATCTCTTTTCCACTCCATACATCTTCTGGTATTTTGTATTCGAGAGGAGTTGAAGGTCCTCGATTGATCAAGGAAGCTGCTGTATTGACTGCTTGTGCCCAGAACTGCCTTGGTAGACCTGACTGTATACGAATGCTTCTGGCTCTTTCTGTCAATGTACGGTTCACACATTCAGCTACTTCATTATGCTGAGGTGTACCGAGTACAGTTCTCTCCATCTTGATCCCATGTTCATAATAGAAAATTTTGAATATTGTGTCACGTCCGTAATCTGGGGCTAATCGTCTGCTTAATTTTGAAAATTTCTTAATTTTGTTTATTTTCATTTTAAGGGTAAAATAGGCATTTTTGAAAAATGTTGACTTTTCCGGTTTGACCAAATTATTTGACTCAGTTGACTTTTGGGTTGGTTTTGAAAACAATTGGATAGTGGAGATGATTTTATAATTATTTTATAAATGGGGTTATTTTTAATTAATTTATAAACATGTGGGTTTATGGCGATATTTGCCACCCATATAAAAGTGAAAAGAAGAGTTTTGATTCATTAGTCACACAAACCTAGAAATTGGCTTTCATGTGTTCATCACTTTTCTCTCAAAACCAAAAACCTCTCCACGGATTTCAAAGCCGCGATTTTCAAAGCTTTCAATTGGATTGTTGTGTTGCCTCGATTTTCTTCACACCTAGGTAATGTGTTCTTTAATTCTCTTGAATTTAAAGCATATTATTGATTTTGGGATTTTGGGTTAGATTAGGGTTTGACGATTTGATTTGGGGATTTTACTTTATATGGTTTGGGTTTGAAACCTTGTAGTCAATTTCATGATTTGGGTTATATGGGGTTTCAATTGATTTTTATTTGTTTTTAGCTATAAACCCTAATAATTGCGAATTGGGAATTTATGGATTATTCTTGATTTGGTGTAGACCAAGTTAGGGATCGTCAACCGGAGTAATTTCGGTGATATTTTGGATTAGCGAATAAGGTTAGTAGCCATGTTTACGCCCTCACTATTGTTTGATTTGTTTGTTTATTTGTTTGCAAATTGGTTAAATTAAAATAAGTTGAAATCTATGATTGAATACTTATATTGCTGCATTTGATATAATTTGCTTGGGAATATTGCTGCCCTATTATTTGATTATGTTTGGACATATGAAATTGTGTCCATATTCGTTGCTATCTGTTTGCTATATGAAAACTGAATTTTGTAATCTGCTAAAGTCGTGTCCTAAGGTTAATACGATAAGACCAGCATGCTGTTAGGGAAAATTAGATGTATACATCGATGCGGGAAAGTGTATATGGCCTTGATTGCCAACCATTTTCTGATTGCGACGGTATCATTTCTGGAGCTTGGCTCATTTCTGGATGCGATGGCATCATCTCCGGGATCTTTGATCCATCTCTGAGGGTTTAACCCTATCTGTCTGTTTTGTTCCCGATTTTGTTATTAGACTAAGGACAAGCTTGGTAAGTTAAACACCTAATTAATTTGGGTAATCTGAACTCTATGATAATGATGTGTTTCTGCTTCTGGTTATGTGTTGGATATGTTGTGGTTTATTTCTAGCTGCTGCTATTTGTTTTCTTTTGGGTTTTAACACTGGGTAGTGTTTATTGTGACTACTAATTGGCTGTAAGTGTTTGGATTAGACCCAACTAGGTAGCTAGACTTTGTTTGGCGATCGAAATAACTTAAAATAGGCTTAAAAATTGCCCAGGGTCCGTAACCGGGCTGTTTACCGGATTAGATACCGGACTGTCACTTAAAACTGGAAAACTGAACGTAGGATGGTCTCTGGACGAACTCCTTACCGAGCTGGTTACCGAAATACAATTCGGTCAGACTGGAGATCATTAGATTTACTCTCTGGACGAATTACTTACCTAATAGGTTACCGAACTGTAGTTCGGTATGAACCTCTTAAGACTGTTCAACCTCTCGGACCGAACTCTTCACTGAGCTAGGTACCAAATTACAATTCAGCATGTCTGAGAGAATTGAATCTCTGACCGAGCTTCATAACGGAATAGGTACCAAACTGTCACTTAAACTTTCCTTGGATTCGTATAATTGCTCTCTGACCGTATAGCTTACCGGAGTGCCTACCGAACTACAATTCGGTAAGTCTGGTAAAGCTCTTTGACCGTATAACCTACCGGACTGCTTACCGAACTACTATTCGGTTACGGTCTTCCTTCTGAAAATAATTTAATAACTGTAAAGCCTTTTTCATTCGGTAATTGCAATAATCTGTAATCATTTATCCTAGATCACTTAAAGGGGATTTATTTTGGGATAACTTGATTTGTTAATAAACTTGTTTGCTTCTGTTTGTACCCTTTGGTTGATAACTAACTTGCATTTGTGTATGACATACTATTCTGTTTAATAAGACGCATCTGTATGTGTTTGTTGGGCATTGGCTTACTAACCAGACATCTATAGTCTGACCCTTCGTTGTTTCTATTTTTGTTTTGTATGTTTTGAACCCTTTTTGGGAATGGAATTGCTGAGTTCAGACAGTCAGGTGGGATAGCAGAATATCACTAGCATCAAGCATTCACATGACATCCTCTTCAGATTTGGATTTCATATCAATTTACCTTGCTGGATTTATTTCTATATTTTGAACCCGCTGCACATGTTTTGGATTTGTTTCCAGATTAATTACACTTGAGATATTTTTATGTAATTGTCTTTCATTTGGAACTAGTAGTTCAACTACAATTTGGATTTGGATTTATTTTCGAACTATTTTAATTTGGATTTATAAGAATTGTCTTTCAGATTTGAATATGATTTGTATTTATCTGACTATCTGTTATTTGTATGTTTTGTTATTTGTCTTTCGCATGTGACATCCGGTCTCTGCGCTCCCTTTCCGTCGGGGCGGGGGTTCGGGTGTTACATATGGTTTCTTCATATTCACCACCATTATCACTTCTCAACTTTTTAATCTTCACACCTGTCTCATTTTCAACCATAGCTTTCCATCGCTTGAAAGCTTCAAATACTTCAGACTTATATTTAAGAAAGTAAACCCATACCTTTCGAGAATGATCATCAATAAAAGTCACAAAGTAATGTTTTCCACCTATTGATAAGGTGGTTGTTGGTCCCCAAACATCAGAGTGAACAAGTTCCAATTTTTCCTTCTTTGGAGTTCCTCCACTAGTCTTAAAGCTCACTCTCTTTTGCTTTCCGAGTATGCATTCCTCACACATGTCTATCTCAACACATTGTAAACCGGGGAGTTTTCTTTTCGAATGCATAAGCTTCATTCCTTTCTCACTCATGTGACCGAGTCTTTGATGCCATAGTTTAGAATCTTCATTTGTTGTTGCAATTGCAATTGAACAACGTGCTCCTGCTGTCAAGTAAAGAGTACCACTCTTTTTACCTTGAGCAACTAACATTGCTCCCTTCGATATCTTCCAACTATCACTTTTGAAGTTTATGGTATAGCCTTCACTAGCCAATTGCCCAACTGAGATCAAGTTCTTCTTTAGGTCGGGAATATGCTTGACATCCTTCAACTCCCAAACTGACCCATTTAACTTGATCTTAACTATACCTTTGCCAACAATATCACAAGGTTGATCATCACCAAGATATACCTTTCCAAGTTTTCCAGGAACATATCACTCAAAAAACTCTATCTTCGAAGTAGCATGGAATGATACTCCAGAGTCTAACACCCAAGACTCTTCCTTGCTCTCCAAAGAGCATATTAACGCATCATCTCCTTCTAAGTTAGAAGTAACATTTGCCTCCGCCTTCACTTCTTGGCTTTTCGGTGCACTCCTGCACTGATTTTTGTAATGCCCAATCTTTCCACAGTTCCAACACTCGATAGTCTTCGTGTTTTGGGAAGTATTGGGATTTCTTGATTTTGATCTTCTATCTCTGGATTTACCTCGATAGTTTGATCTTCCCCGTTCATTCCTTCTGGTTGAATTTCTTCCTCTTGCTTCCATGTGTAAAACTGAAGAGGTTGATGATTCACCCGACTCTCTCCGCCGAATCTCTTCGCTAAGAACCAGATCACGAACGTCATTAAATTTTAACTTGTTATTTCCACATGAGCTACTTACTGTCGTGACAGTAGCATTCCAACTATCTGGTAGAGAAGACAAAAGTATTAATGCCCGCATTTCGTCCTCAAATTCAATTTCAACCGAAACTCAATTGGGTTGTTACAGAATTGAGTTCATTAAGATGTTGAGCAACTGATCCGCCTTCTGCCATCCGTAAATTGAACAACCGCCCCATTAAATGAACTTTGTTAGAGGCCGATGACTTCTCATACATATTAGAGAGAGCTTTCATAAGGCCTGCTGTGGTAGTTTCCTTTGCTATGTTAAAAGCAACATTGCGTGATAACGTCAATCGAATAACTCCAAGAGCTTGTTTATTCAGAAGATTCCAATCTTCATCTTTCATTCCCTCTGACATTGTTTCTGAGAGAGGTTGATAAAGCTTTTTCTAGTATAAATAATCTTCGATTTGCATCTTCCAAAATCCGAAGTCTTTACCATCGAATTTCTCAAGTTTTACCTTTCCTTCATCCGCGTCCATTGCTCCCACTCAAATTTGATTTCTATGGATCGTTTCCGTCGATTGTATCGTAATTGGGACAAACTGCCAACCAGGCTCTGATACCAGTTGTTAAGAAAATTAGCTCAAATCTTTTTATAAATCAGATTCGTGAGATAAATAAATTAGCATAAATAATATGAATAAATAATTCAATATTATTTATATCTCTAATAGAGTGCAAAATTTTACAAAATAAAAAGGTAATTACACCACACAACCCACCAGCATCCTAGTGACACTCGAGAACTTTTCTCTCAAATTCTCACAAAATCTTTCTCTCTTTTTCTTCTCTCTTTTATGTGATGATATTAAACAAATGAAAAATTGAAAAATATATACTCATTTCCTATACTAAAATAGGTAAATAAAATTTTAGTAAATAAATTTCAAACCATCAAACTTTTAGTTGTTACTAAAAATTATGTGGTTATTATTCAATAGTTTCTTACAAAGATCTGGAATTAATTATGATAAAATTTTATTCCCTAGTTGTTGATACCACTATATTCCAAGTTCTGATTCCATGTTTTGATCAGTACCATTTTTTGGAAAATCAGAAGTGTGTCTGATGAATTTTATTAATGCTTACCTACATGACCCTCTTGATTTTAGAAATCTCAGAAGGTTTAAACTTACTAGAATCACATCAATAAAATTTTGAGACTCAGAAAGTTAAAGAAATCCATGTATGAATTAAAATAATCTGGGTAAGTATGGTATAGTGATTTTAGTAAATATCCATTAGAAGACAGATATTTGAATAATACCATTGCCCAAGTATTTTCGTAAAGGAGTCGAAATCTAAATTTGCCATTTTAGCAGTTTATGCTGATAAAATTTGAACTCCTGAAGAGACCAAACAAACTGCTGAGTATTTGAAACAGGAGTTTGAGATAAAAGATTTGGGAAAATCAAAATATTATCTTGACCTGGAAATTGAGCATAAACCAAAAAATATTTTGGTTATTAACTCTCATATATTAAAAACTTTTGAAGAAAATTCAATATGAATAGGGTTTATCTATTAAGCACAACAATAGTTATTGAAACACTTGATCCCTAGAGAGATCCATCCCAACCAATGAAGGTGATAAAATATGTCTAGTCCTAATGTAACCATATCTAAATATACGAGTCAGATGTCTCGTTTATCACTCCTAATAGTTTTTGGAATCTAGACAAATTAACATTGATCTTCAAGAAATCCAGAAGATTTTGTAATGAAGATATTATTGATTTTAAATCATTTTACAAAATCGAAATGCTAACCCCCAAAATTCGGAAATCAAGATTCTATATATTCTTATCGGAGGAATATAGAAATGTCTAAATTCAACTGTACTCTTTTTTCTTTGTCCATATGTTTATTTCACTGGATTTTTCTGGTAAAATTTAACGAAATATACAACTATCTAAAATGATGAAATTAAAAGAGGAGTGTTGTAAAAGTGAAATAGTGTCTGTGGATTCCACCATCTGCAGTTAAGTTAATTATATAAAAAACATATAAATTTACCAAGTGTCAATTATTTATCATCCTAATGATAACTAAGTTTATTGTAATGTTGCCTATAAAAAGAATTATTAAAATTAATAAAAATTTATTTTATTTTAATACCTTTCTATTTCTCTTTATTATATATACCACTATCTAAATATCATCAGCACATTTCAATACATTACATACCAAAACATTTTCAAATTATTCGTAATTATTCATTTAATTTATTTTACTTATTTTATTCTTCTCCGTCCCAATTCTATTTTATTTTTATAACATTCTTATTATTATTACATTTCATTTATTTTATAACATGACCAGCCGAGCAATGAATTCTTCCTTGCGAGCACAATAGCAGTAAAAGGACACGTCATCACCAACTAAATTGATGGGCCCCACGTTGGAGTCATTCCAAAATCGTACGTCTCTCGACGTCTGGCATGAGCACCAATCCAACGGCTCAAAACTAACCGTCCCGTCGTCAAGTAATACAGTGTCACCGAGTCGCATGAAATCGACGAATCGCATTTTTGAGCCCAAATAGCATAATTGGTCGCTGTAGCGGATAAAAAAACGAGTTTTATTGATCGTTAAGAAAAGTATAATCGGTGAAAGCAGAAAAAAGAGAGATTAGATTTATAGGCTAATGATGAGAGAGTTGATGAGGAGCGGAGAAGGCTTTGGAGGTTCAAATAGTTGTAGGAGCTGGTGGTGCTATTGTTGTTGAGATGGGATTTGGTGTTGACGAGTCTAAGAAGCGACAATCAAGACCTCATTGTTGTGCGTTGAGTCGCGCTTTTCACTTGCGATCCAAGTCTGTTACATATAGCCATCAACATCAACGTCAACATTGTCATTTCTTGCACGATCATGTTCATTTGCTTTAAAACCTTTATTGGATCTCTGACGCAGATCCACCACCGATACCGACGCACAACTATTATCACTTCTTCTACAGCTAGCAATCTCTTTCTCGTCTTTCTCCTTTTCTCTATTTGCTATGGACCCTACTTCGCGTCCTGCCGTGGTTATTGATAATGGCACCGGGTATATACGCCGAACTGCTCGATGAAATGCTTCAACGAGTTTTTGTTTCTTTTTTTCGATCATTTTGTTTGCATTTGAAATATTTGCGCAGTTTGTTTTCTTGTTTTGTTAAAACCTGATTGAGCGTTTATGTTTTCGCAGGTATACTAAGATGGGTTTTGCGGGTAACGTAGAGCCATGTTTTATTCTTCCAACAGTAGTCGCTGTGAACGAGTCGTATTTGAACCAATCGAGAGCTTCTTCAAAGGCCAATTGGCTTGCACAACACAGTGCTGGTGTGATGGCGGATCTTGATTTCTTTATTGGGGATGAAGCGCTTGCAAAATCACGATCTAGTAGTATTTACAGTCTTAGTTATCCTATTAAGCATGGTCAGGTTGATAATTGGGATTCTATGGAGAGGTATTGGCAACAGTGTATTTTTAATTACTTGCGATGTGATCCGGAGGATCATTACTTTCTGTTGACTGAGAGCCCTCTTACGGCACCAGAGAGTAGAGAGTATACTGGTGAGATCATGTTCGAGACTTTCAATGTTCCAGGCCTTTATATTGCCGTGAATTCTGTGCTTGCTCTTGCCGCTGGATACACTGCTTCCAAGGTTGGTCGTTGGTTTTTGTATCATTTTCTGCATCAATATATGTTTTTTTCTACTGTTTACAGTATTATTCTTGTGGCTATGAAAAGAAACCTTAGTTTTGTCAGTTGAATATGACGTGTAGTTAATAGTGCCATTAGTTTAATCTAGTCAGTTGGTTATAAGGTGTATGCAGCATCCACAATCCAGAATTTGAGAAATTGTGATAAATCATAACGTGAATACCATATTTATTTATCTAATTGTTTATTTAAGGTGATGCTCTATTTATTTGAATATTATCAGAGTGAGCGCACAGATTTATTGACGTGCTACTGTTAATTGGAATGCCTGTCCATGAGTGTTGATTTAGATAGAAGATGCTTGATTTATTTGGTGGTGTAGGATTTGGAACTACATTGCTCTAGAAGAGACTTAGATATCATTTGGTGCTTATGAACTAAGAATATTTCGTAAACAAATTGTAAAGAGCATTGGTCTTTGCTTTCTAGAACTGAGATGCCTAGATGTTCAAGAAGCAGACTGCAATTGTAAATGTTAATTTTTTTTTTCTTTTTTCATGATCGTCAACTTTAATGGTTTTCAAAATAAGTCTCACATAGTTTTCAATCTTTCATTTTGATCAACTGTCATTTTTTAGTGTGAGATGACAGGGGTTGTACTTGATGTTGGAGATGGGGCTACTCATATTGTACCTGTTGCAGATGGTTATGTAATTGGGAGCAGCATTAAATCTGTTCCTATTGCTGGAAGAGATGTCACTCTTTTTATCCAGCAACTAATGCGGGTATGTTTGTTTTAATTATTTATCCTTATGGAAAATTGCCTTTGGTGGTTTGTGAGTTTTTGTTTTCTTTTTTTTCAGTAGTCCTTGTTATGACTGTTATTTAGTGTGACATTTGTAAGAATGTTTTGGGTTCTCAATAGTTTAGATCGTTAGAGTGATAGATAAATCTACGGTTAGGGGGTAGAGTGGTCAGCAGCTTTTTGAAAGCTCCCTTACATGAGTGAAAAGTTAGGCATTGCTCTATCTATTCTTGGCATTACACTGCAAATGAAAGTTAGTCTATTGATGTAGTATCATGAGGCCTAGGGCAGCCTTACTGATAATGTAAAATCTTCATGTATATGTTAGACTACCTTTACTGCATGTATATAAAAAGGAAGAACAAAAGGGATAACAGTGGAAATAGAGGGCTGAATTAACCAACTAGGAGAGAGAAGGAGAAGACCCTCCTGCTAATGCAGCAGGTACTGATCGACCATGTTGTCTTAGATTGTTGAGTCCTAGGTGGAGCTAGAGGAGTTTAAACCTCAATAGTATGTAACTTGTCATTCTTGTAATGCAAGTTGCTTCTATTTCTCTTAAACTTTCTCTAGATCAGTAGCTAATCTCCTCAAGTTCTAACAATATTTTTCTTTTCTTTTTTGATTACCTGCCCTTTTATAATGTAGACTTTCTTTCTATTAAAAAAATAATAATAATAAAATTGAAAAGGCTATAGTGGTTTTTTGAAAAAAATTATAGTGGTTTTTCTCTCCATTGGTGGAGTCTATCCTGTAGATTTTGTATTTAAGGGGAAAAGAAACTAATGCTCTTCCTTTTCTAATATATGATTGGAGGTCACTTGCCTGTCTATATGTAGTTCCTTAATTCTCTGTAGGCTGTCAGTCATTGAACTGTTGGCTGAAGGCAAAATATCCTAGTCTTGTGATCTCATTTTCCCCCCCAAATATACATATATATTTATTTTTACATATTTCTTTACTATCTATTACCTCAGTGAATGAGCATTTGTTAGCATTTCCCTCTTGTGATGTGTGTGTGTATATATATATATGATGTCATGGTCGATAAAAGCCACAAATTAAATTTTAGGATTGACTGCCCATGATTCAGTAGTTATTTCTTTATTGTTTTATGCAGGAAAGAGGAGAGAATGTACCAGTAGAAGATTCATTTGATGTTGCACGAAGAGTGAAGGAAATGTATTCCTATACATGTTCAGACATCGTCAAGGTTTGTTCAATCTAACAAAAGTTGAATTTGGTTGAATTTGGTACTGCATGATTCTAAACACAAGTGACGGTATGTTTCCTTGGATGGTTTCAGGAGTTCAACAAGTATGACAAAGATCCAAGCAAATACATTAAGCACTGGAAAGGTATCAAACCAAAGACAGGGGCACCATACACCTGTGATGTTGGTTATGAGCGTTTTCTCGGTCCTGAGGTTTGTCCCATCTTTGCTAGATGTGCTTGACGGCTAACATTGTATACTATGATACACTATGACTATACATTCATACTACATTAACTGCCTTGAGAAGTGTAGAGTGGCTATAGTAACCAAGGTCTTGGTAATGTGGATCTGATTGTAAAATAGTGAATGTATTGTCCTAGTGGTCCCATTTTAAAATTTATTATAAGTTGGTGTCAATTTCTCACTACGAATCATTTTTAGCCTTAGTACCACATTAAACTGGGGCTTCTATGTTCGGTGGTCTGGCTGCAGTTTTAAATGTTCTCTCATGTGCAGCTTAAATTTCATATTTCTTCTTGCTTGGCATAAATGTAACTGACTTTATTTAAGCCATTTTTGATTGTTCTTCCAACTTTAATTTAGAACTCATGTGAACCACATAGCGATGTCTTTGCATATGTTTGTCAATCTAGTTCAAAGTCTTTCATGTATCTAGTTGTAAAAAGTATAAACATGCTCCAGTACATTGGCTCACTCATCAATATATCGTTTATTTGTTCTCTCATCATATATCATTTATTTGTTTATGTGAATTCCTTTTATATCCTCTATGTCACTGAAATAGTTTATGATGTCTTAGAACTTATGTGAACCACATAGCGATGTCTTAGCATCTGTTGCTTGTTTGGCAGGTCTTCTTCAACCCGGAAATTTATAGCAGTGATTTTACAACTCCTTTGCCCACTGTGATTGACAAGTGTATTCAGTCTGCTCCTATTGATACAAGAAGAGCTTTGTATAAGGTATTTTTAGGATAGCTGTCGCAAGAGCATATAAACATACTGCTCCTTAAACTAAGAAAATATCAAAACAACACGAAAAAGTCTCTATTTTGTTGTTGTACTTTAATTTTACCCATTTGATTTACATAGTATTCCATTGAACTATTGAGTGTTTTTATCTTGTGAAATTCTGTGGACATGCTTTATCATGATGTTTGGTTACAGTTAGTTATGTGTGTGCTTAGACCTAGCCTGATGGCTGTCTTTATGTGTGATTTTATGGATCATTAACTGTACGCCTCTCATATGTCTGAATCTTCTCCTGTTGGTGTTTTTATTGTCTTCTCAGAATATTGTTCTTTCTGGAGGGTCTACTATGTTCAAGGACTTCCACAGGAGGTTGCAACGGGATCTGAAGAAGATTGTTGATGCTCGAGTTCTTGCATCTGATGCCCGACTTGGTGGTGAACTAAAAGTAACAATTTTTCTGTTGGTTATTTTCTTTATTCACTATGTACATGATGCAAGGGAAGTTAATGTCGTCTGGAGGGTCTATTTTAGTAAATAGGTGGATTTGATTCTTGTGTATTCTATCATTTTAATAATTGGGTTCTTGCTTTTTGTGATTATAGGCTCAACCAGTGGAAGTTAACGTCGTCAGCCATCCTATTCAGAGGTTTGCTGTTTGGTTTGGTGGTTCTGTACTTGCATCAACACCTGAATTCTTCGCAGTATGTACTCTCCTCTTGTCTAAAACTTATATGAATCTCAAGCTTCTATTTTGTGGCATTATATGGTCTGAAGCTTTTCCATGCTATCTGTAGTTATACCATGTTCTTTTAGCTAACTAATTAACAGGTTTGCTGGCTAATTGTGAGTTCTTGAACTTATCTTAGCTTACAAATTATTTTCAGGCAAGTCATACGAAAGCAGAGTACGAGGAATATGGAGCCAGTATATGCCGTACAAATCCTGTTTTCAAGGGGATGTACTAACCTTAAAGATCCATTATAGCTGATAAAGTTTGAAGCATCCCATGACACTGTTCCCTGAAATGGTGCAAACCTCCTTCCCTCACTTCACTCCTGTCATTGCTTCTTCTTTACATGTATCTGGGACATGGCAAGTGTAAAGTATTGACTGGGCTCGACTGTAAGAAAACACTGGAACTGGTTACCTTCATTCATTGATTAAGGAGCTACAAAAACTTTTCATCTGCCTCAAGCTAAAGTTAATTGTGATACCAATAGTCCCTCATCATCACTTCAGATCCGATCAGATCAGTTAGGCCAGCATCAGCTGAGCTGAATTTCATTTTAAGTGTTCAGCTTAGGATGTGTTAAAGGTTTCCTTTTCCCTTTTTTTTTTTTTTTTTTTTTTTTTGGTTTTTTTGTTTCTTTTTCTTTCTGATAGGGGTGATTATTTTATTCAAAACAGACTTTGTAGTATTGGACAGATGACCTGAGATAGAAATTTGTTTATGTGAGTTCCCTTTATATCCTCTCTTTTTCAGTCTGGTTCTGGGTGTTTACATTGAAATTGGAAGATAACTTTTGTACACACGTATGGCCATTTATCAATTCTGCCTTGTATATTTGTCACAAAATTAACCAGCTTCACAAAAACCCTGCCTAGTTCTTAACCAGCAAAACTTTCATGAATTCGGCTATATATCCTTCAAATGCTTATTTTCTACAAAATTGTATACTTGTTTTTGGGATCTGTTCTGCCATTTCAATACAGTTCAAGTACTCAAAGAAAGGTGAGCATTAAACACTCTCTTAAAGTAGAATATTATATAATTCATATCAAGTCCAATCAAATATCAAACTTATTTTCAACCATAAGCTGTTAGGTTGATTCACCAAAGCGTTCCAAAAACAAAAGAAGATTACATTTAAAATGTCAACAAGAAAAAGGACACACCACAACCCATCACAATCAGCAAATTGAAATTACTTTTGTGTCCTTACATACCTTATCTCTTGTCCCTTCTAGATAATTTTTACTTTTTTACAGGCGTGTACAATGGGCTGGGTTTATTTTAATTTAATTAAATAGAGACAGATTAACTGTTTAATTCAAATCTAGATGAGTTATTATGTAAAAATGTGAAATATTATTATCAGTCGACTTGATAATCAAATCAAAATACATACGCAGCTAAAAAGGGGTTTCACTGTAGGAAGGAGAGCAAGCAAGAACAGAAAAAGCGAAGGGAGGGTGTTTTGCAGAGAAATCGATTTTGTTTTAAGCTCTAAAATAGGTCACACCAAGAAGCGACGGCGAAAATCGTAAGGTTAAGCCTCTTTAAGCTGTCCATGTTCGATTCTGTTATGTTTCGTCGATGTTGTTTTGGAACATATTTCGTGGTGGCTGTTCTTCACTTTTTAGCTTTATTGTCTTAATTTTCTTAGTCTCTGCTGTTTGGATTGTGAATTGGATTTTGTGCGATCGTTCGATCTTATTTTGACTTTTTTCTCGAAGTGGGTTTTGGTGGTGTTTTTATTTTTATTTATTTTTAATTTTTTAAATATTTTATTTCATGTTCTACGACTTTGTTCTTTGTTTTGATTTGGTAATTTTGCTTAGTCGGTGCTGGAGTTTTGATGTATTTTGAGGGAGGTTACCGCTGGGTTAATTTAGTTTTGGGATTTTTTTGTAAGTTTTGTTTTGATCTGTGTTTGTTGATATATGTGGGTTGTTTATTCGACCTTGGTGATGTTTTGAAGATGTTTTCCTGATTGCTTAATTGATTTTTGTCTCGGAAGTAATTGTGGACTCAATGTATGCTAAGTTTAAGGTTCATGGAAGAAGTGAGTGACGTGTTTCTTCTGTGATTGGGGTGTTTTTGGGCAGTTTGGATGGACCCAATGGCTGAAGAGCAAATAGATTATGAAGATGAGGAGTTTGGAGGAGCTCATAAGATGCAGTATCAGGGAGGTGGGACCATACCTGCTCTTGCTGATGAAGAATTGATGGGGGAAGATGATGAGTATGATGATCTGTATAATGATGTTAATGTTGGTGATGGTCTTTTCCAGTTTCAGCGATCTGAACCACCTCCACCACCTACTGGTGGTGTTGGCAATGGAGGAATTCAAGCTCCAAATAGTGATGTTCATGAGCCACGAGTTCAACCTGGGAGTTCACAAGGTTTAAATGCTCCTGGGGTTTCTGGTGCTGGTACCCAATTTCCTGCTCAAAATGAGGGTCATGTGGCTGGTAATAGACAAGAGATGGGTGCTTCTAGTTATCCAGATGAATCACAAAAAGGGAATGTTGCAGAGATGACTCATAATGTGCAAGGCAGGAATATGGCTTTTCAAGGATCAACAGCTGTGCCTCCTAAAGCAGGGGTTGATCCTTCTAATATGCCTGGAAGAGTAGTCTCTGAACCTGCTCCTATGATAAATCCTGGCACTGTAGGTCCTCACGGTGTTATACAAATTCAAACAAATCAAATGGGTGTAAATGCAAATGCCAGCCGGCCAATGATGAATGAAAACCAAATCCGCCCTCCTCTAGAGAATGGTGGAACTATGCTATTTGTGGGAGAGTTGCATTGGTGGACAACAGATGCTGAGCTTGAAAGTGTTTTATCTCAGTATGGAAGGGTCAAGGAGATAAAATTTTTTGATGAGAGAGCTAGTGGTAAATCCAAAGGTTACTGTCAAGTTGAATTTTATGATGCTGCTGCTGCAGCTGCGTGTAAAGAGGGAATGAATGGTCATCTTTTCAATGGAAGAGCATGTGTTGTGGCTTTTGCTTCTCCACAAACGCTGAAGCAGATGGGAGCTGCTTACATGAACAAAAACCAGGGTCAGCCTCAGTCCCAACCTCAGGGAAGGAGGCCAAATGATGGTATGGGAAGAGGTGGTAACATGAATTATCCGAGTGGAGATGGAGGCAGGAATTTTGGAAGGGGTGGCTGGGGACGAGGTGGACAGGGTGTCCCAAACAGAGGTCCAGGAGGTGGACCAATGAGGGGAAGAGGAGGGAATATGGGTGCAAAGAACATGGTTGGAAGCAGTGGAGGAGCTGGTGCTGGAGGTTATGGACAAGGGCTTGCAGGTCCTGGCTTTGGTGGTCCGGCCGGTGGTATGATGCCTCCACAGAATATGATGGGTGGATTTGATCCAACGTATATGGGTCGTGGAGCTGGATATGGAGGGTTTTCTGGTCCTGGTTTTCCCGGCATGCTTCCTTCATTCCCTGGTGTGAATGCAATGGGACTTGCAGGGGTCGCTCCTCATGTTAACCCAGCTTTCTTTCACCGGGGAATGGCAGCTAATGGGATGGGAATGATGGGTTCTGCTGGAATGGAAGGACCTCATCCAGGAAATTGGACTGATTCGAGCATGAGTGGATGGGGAGGTGAGGAGCATGGACGAAGAACTAGGGAGTCAAGCTATGGTGGGGATGATGGTGCTTCTGATTATGGCTATGGAGAGGCAAATCATGAAAAGGGAGCCAGGTCTAGTGCTGCCTCAAGGGAAAAGGAACGTGTTTCTGAGCGTGATTGGTCAGGGAACAGTGATAGGAGACATCGTGAAGAGAGGGACCCAGAATGGGATAGGTCTGAAAGGGATCACAGGGAGCACAGGTACAGGGAAGAAAAAGATAGTTACCGTGACCATCGCCAAAGAGGAGACCGTGATTCTGGTTATGAGGATGATTGGGATCGGGGGCAGTCTTCTTCAAGATCTAGGAGCAGGTCCAGAGCAATGCCAGAAGAAGATCATAGGTCAAGGTCAAGGGATGTTGACTATGGAAAGAGGAGACGAGTGCCATCAGAGTGAGAGAATGGGGTCCATTATTCCATGGCAGATTATATGACAGCTATATTCTAGATTCTCGCCTTGGACTGCTACAATTTCACCACCACCTGCTCTTGTTCCTGCCCAAATGCAGCGTGGAACTCCTCAAGGAAAAAGTAAGTTTTACTGGTTTGTGTAGCCGGGAAGAATAGATAATCCATAACTTTCATTGCACTCTAAAGAACATTATTAGTGACACTTAATATTTGTGTGTTTGGGAAAATATTAGTGACTTTTTGAGTTTCATACCAATGTGGATAAATCTTTGTGGGCTGGAGTTGTGCATCATGCAGCAGCTTTAATAACCCACTGGCTTTATATTATTCTCCTAATCCTCTTTTTGAGATGATAATTTTTGGGCTTGTGGTCTTCCTATACTTTGAAGCCTTAGAATAAGATTAATTAAATGCCCCGATACTTCTCTTCATCAATTAGTTTTCCTATTATTGCTTCAATATTATAGATGTAGCAACATGGTTATAAATTTTATACTAGACCAGTAAAGCTACATGTTCTAGTTGTCACGCTGTTATCTTCAATTTTTAATACAATGCTTGGTTGAATTGTGTCCAAAGTTGCATCCTACCTTTTCTTTTCCTTTTGAGTTCTTGCAAGTCCTTAAATACTTTATTTGATATAGTCAAAACTTGCGCTGCTGACTTCTCTGTGTTGCTTGAAGTGGCCTTAGTGTCCATGTGACAACTAGAAGTCATTGGTCACTCAAATTCATTAGACTGATACTTCTTTCAGTACTCAAGATAGGTGTAGAGATCCCCTGCTAGATGCTTTAATTTTTTAAGCCTGTTCAATATGAAAATCCAATCTGGTTATGTGATGCATAATTTGCACCAGTTTTTCTCACCCTAGGAATGATACTGTATAATTGAAATTTTGATGGTATAAAGCTTGTCAGTCCTCACCCTACAACCTTGTTATTGTGCTGCTTTGGTATTCAACTTTGTTAATGAGTGTGAGATTGACTCCATTATTTTCTTTTCTAGTTTATATTTTTATTAAGAGGGTTTGTGACGCTTTAGTTAAGGTTGTAGATAGTAATTATTTGTGGCCAAAGGGATGGTATTACGTTTCACTGTTAGTTATACCCATTTGATTATAATATGTTAGTCATAACTATAGTTGTGGTGGTTGATTATTAAGAAATATTTTGTTTTCCTTATGTTTACCTATATGTTGATTTCCGGGAACTCAGTGGTGATTTTAATTTAAGAGTCGTATTTGTCTATGATGTTCTTGCACTTGTCTGTTTTGGTTGCTGATTCATGCTTTGAGTGATCATTTTGGTTTTCAAGCTTTTTTGCATGCACGATTACATTCAATCGTTTTCCATAATTGCACTCCCTCTTTTTTCTGAAGATTAAGCCGTTTAATTAGATTTAAAGAGTCTTTAGCTTTATTCAGGGAGTGGTGTGGCAACTCTCTGATTCCATGAATGGATGAACCAGAAGGAAGATGTGTTTGATGAGCTGCTATCATTTTGCTTTCTCAAATAATGGCTCTGTTTCTGTCAAGTATGCAAAAGAAGCCTTGAAAATTTGGATATCACCCGTTTTCCTTCAAGCAACCCTTAATTACCTGTAAATTACTCTGGGAAGGAAAGCATAGAAATTTTTGAAGCCACGATATTGTCTAATATAGAAGGGATGTATATAGGTTTGCATATCTCATTGTGTAACTCTGCCATATGTAAAGCTGATCATCTGTAATAGGCAGACATCATGTAAGGCTTCTTTTGCTGTTTTAGTGGCTACCTGTGCCACATTGTCTTGTAAACTAGTTGTAAAGACTTAAGAAGCCTAATCTTGCTTATGCTCACCCAGTTGTAACCGAGCATTTTAACTGTATTTAGCTGAGTCACTGATTGAGGTAGTAGTATCTTGTAAACAGGGACTGCCTTTTACATTCTGGTTGTTGTAAACCTGATTTCTGTCGAGACCCTTCGATGTTTTTCATCCGTTCATGTAAATTTTGAGCTGTACACAAATAGAGTCATGTAAATTTTGAATTGTACACAGATAGGAGTTGCAGATTGTACACTACTGCTGCAAATTTTGTTAATGGGCTGCCAGGGGTTTTTGTCTTTGGTGGTGTGGTAGTGATTTTGTAACCTGCGATTGCTGATTAGACTACATGTGAGAATTTTATTGTATGTAAACCGTGTATGGCTGATTTATTTCTGTTAGGGTTGAACTTAAATAGTGCTTGACATTGTACCCAGGATTTCTGTAAGACCAAAAATATGGTACGGGTATTGTGAAATATGTAGACTGTTCTTGTAAATTGGGTACACTAGTGTTCTTGGAAACTGTTTTTTGTAACATGCAACTGAGGATTTGAGTCATAAGTTATGGAATGCTGCTGCAGCTGGAATAGAGTTTTGGTTGTTTGCAGTTGCTGCTGGTGGCCTGCCTGTGTTGCTGATTTTGGCGATGCTTTTGTATTTTATAGGTAGAGTTTTCTTCTGTGTTCTTTCCTAGAAAGAGAGCAGAATTTTTGTTTTGCAAAATGGTAGAATAACTGTGTTTATATTCTCTAATTGCTAGTGTATGCGTTAAGAGTATCTAACCAGTCCAGATTTTTTGTAGCGCCTTTTTGAGTTAGATTTTTCTTCCCATAATTTATGATCATGTTTGTGTAAAGCTCAGCTCATCTGCTTGGATGTTGGTTTATTTCCTTTGCTTACAGTTTTCTGTTTCTTTTTGTAGTTAAGTTGCTGCAACCTTCTTTTTGTTTTATTTTTTATTTTTATTTTTATTTATTTATTATTATTATTATTATTATTATTATTTTTAAATTTGTTTTCTAATTAATATTAATGGATTCGTATCAATGTTTTGTGTTATTATATTATCATGGGATCTTAAATGTTAATTTAAAAAATTTAGTTATTTTGTATGGAATTAAATATTAAATACTTCCTCCTCCGTGATTTGGATTCTCTGTTAATAGCATCTCAATGGTTTAGTGAATTGAGGCAAATGTGGTATGGTAAATAAAGGGTGTGGATAATAGCATCTCAATGGTTTAGTGAATTGAGGCAAATATGGTATGGTAAATAAAGGGTGTGGATAATGATGTGTCAGAAATATGAGAAAAAAGATTAAAAATAATTATAATTTTAAAATATTAAAATTGATGATTGAAACTGTCAACTAGAACGTGGAAAATAGAAGCTCTACTCCGTACCCTCTATTATTTTTTCTGTCACGTCACATTGCGATTGGAGTGAATTTTTTAAATAAAAAAAAAACCAATAAATTCACATTCCACTGGAGATGCTCTAATTTTTTTGTCGGCTGAAATCGTATTTATCTTTCTATATTAGCATGACGGTTATTTCTTGATCTAACGTATATCATATTGCCACCACGTCATTATATCTTTAATTATTATTATTTATTTACAATTAATGGTACTCTCTCCCTTCAAATTTATTCTCTTTCATGACTTTACTATTTGACTTGTTCAGTTTTATCTATATTCATTTTTCTCAAAATTTATTCGTTTATTTTAATTTAATTCTGAATATATAATAAATATAAATTATATCAAAAGTAATATAAAAATAATAAAAAAATAGTACAAATTTATATAGAGTTATATATATATATATGTATATATATACATTAATCTTTATTTTAGTACTATTAAATTTATATTCTCATTTTTATATCTACACTTAATTAATAACTTTTCATCTTACCATATTTGTACTATAAAATTATATTAAAATCATTATAAAATAGTATAAGTGATATTTTAAATTATCTTTAAAGTGAAATATTTTTCAAAGTAAACTATTTCTTTATAAATTATTTTTTTTAAATTAAGTAAATAAATAATAAAATATTTTTTATGTTAATTTTGATATAATTTATTAAACTATATATTTAGAATTAAATTAAAATAAATATAAAATAGTATAAATTTTCATACTAATGAAGGAAAAAATACGTTAAAGTAAATGAATGAAATATAGAAAAATTTGGAATGAGAAAATAAGGATGTGAGAGACGTAGTGAATGAATAAAATAGAAATTAGGAAAGAGAATAAAACTGAAGAGAGTATAATTTATAACTAAAGAAATAATAATAATTAAAGGTATAATGATGTGGTAATGATATACGTTAGATTCTCAGCAGAGAAAAAGTCCCAATTTCTTTTAACTATTTACATTGGATTTGGATTTTATACTCATTTTCTCTCTGCTAATATTTTGTTAAGCTTTTAATAGCAGCAAGACACGTGGAGTGTATTCAATCTAAAGGATATTATTCATCATTTTAAATTAAAAAAATAATTAAATAGCTATTTTACTCTCTTTCTTCTCTCTTTTATAATATGGAAAGTCTTTATTCTTAATAGGTCAATTAATTTTTTTCAAATTTATATTATTTACATTTTGTATATTTTAATCAAATCAAATATTCAACTTCTAATACTGTATGTAATGTTAGATTTTATTATTATTTTAAAATGAAATTTATATAAAATTATCATTCTTATAGACACATGTTTACTTGATATGTAAATACTATTAATTCTAGTTAATACTGCTATAAACTATAGGTGTTAGATTTAGTTTAGTTAAATTGTTACAACTTGATATTATATACCGCATTTAATTTATATATGTATTACTGTAATTGTTTATTAAGTTTAAATACGAAAAAATCATTTTTTACTTTTAACAATTCTTATCAATGGAGTGTTAAATGTATATGTTTAAATAAATTTTATATTTAATAAATAAAACTAAAAAAATAACATGAAAGACTATTAGATAATACAAATAACGAAAAAATATGAATTTAAATTGTTAAAGAAAAAGACTTTTCATATACAAGAGAGGGAGAGAGTAAAATAGAGGAGAGAGAAAGTAAAATAACTTTTTATTTTTTTTTAATTTAATATGGTGACGTGTTGTATTAATATCCTTTAGATTGAATAGAATTTAGTTATTAAAAGCTTAGCAAGATATCAGCAGAGAGAAAATAAGAGAATCCAAATCCAGTAAATTGCAATCCCACTACCTGGTTGATATGTTTTTGCAAATTTATGTGCTTTTTAATTTTTTTTTGCAACCAGACTACCTAGTCAAACTGGATGTGAGTTAATTGAATATTGATAAGGGTAGTGCTGTCTTTAACCTAACGAATTTATTTAGCCGTTTGAATTTAATAAAACATGATATGTAATTAATGAAAAAATAAATTAAAAATCAGACAATAGAAAGTTAAAGGTTGTGTAATTTTTACCGTCAAATACCAGTTGCACGTCAAAATTATCACTTTTTCTTATTTGTCGTGGTTGCTTCAAAAATTAAAAAAAAATAAATAAAGAAAAAATACACTCTGTTAATTGTGAGATTTTTTGTAGGGTAATATTATGCTAATGATATAGTGTATAGTCATTTTGAGATTTTTTGGTATATTAATGACATCTATTGGTATCTATTTAGTTATTACTGAATATCTATTAGATTATCACCTTTTTTTTTTCTTAATTATTATGGCAGTGTAGCCAATGAAATATCATCTACTATTTATTTATTCTTCTATTTGTTTAGCCATTTAAGATGAGTTTTTACTGCTAATCACAGGTATTGGTAAAATATCTAAAAAAAAGTTTTTAAAAATATTTATAGTGTTGAATTAGAAATTTTGCTGGTGGCGTTAAAGGTAGGAAGACGAATTATAAATATGACAGCCATATTTGTGTGCAATTAATTAATTAAAAAAAAAAGTCAACTCAACTAACTTTATCATTCTCAACATATTTGGTGGACTAATTAATAGTGAAGGGTAAAAAAAACTTTTACCACATTTTATTTCAATTAATTCCCACTCAATTTGACCAGGTAGTCTGGTTGTAAAAAAAAATTAAAAAGCGTATAAATTTGTAAAAACATATTAACTAGGCTAGGGTTGCAATTTACTCATCCAAATCCATTTACATTTGGGCTTTGCACACATCTTAAGGAGAAAATTAAGACAAAATAGTCCCCACCTTCTAAACAAAACCAACAAGCACTTAATTAACACATAGCATTTAATAACGACTTACTAAACAAGAAAAAAAATACCATTGTCCATATGTTTCTTTTTTAAATTTATATATATATATATATATATATCATAAAATTTTAAAATTTTAGATGATCCAAATTTTAATTCAAAAATTTCTCAAAGGCCATCAAAATAAAAGGTTTTCAACCCACAAAAGAAGAGAGAGGAGATTTTATTTCTTCATTAACAACTAAAAAGGGAAAAAAAAATAAAAGGAAAAGTTGCTTTGAAGATGGTACTTACTTTGAAGTTGAAGATAAAGATGAATTTAGTGCCTTTAATGAAATAAATGGAACATTGTTGATAATAACTTCTCAAGTAAACAGAATGAGGTTCTTAAACGGCTTGAGCTAACTAATGATTAGAAGTATTTATTGATTCTGAGATTCTTTTATTGGCAGATACACAATTCAATGTCCTTAAAGGGACTGTGCGTAACATTGCTAAAACGATTAGGTGCCGCACAGTTCAGGCTAGTCGAATATGGAACTCTGCAAAAAAGGAACTCAAAGAATATGGTAAAGTTGATGTCTCTAGTAAATAGGTGGGAAGGAAACGAAAAAGTGTTGACGAAAAATTAATCAAATTAATTTCACAAGAATGTAGAACCATTATCCGGAGTTTTGCTACTGAACTCGATGCTAGCCCAAGTTTTGTTGTTAGGTTGCTATCATTAGGTCACACATCAACAGTATAAAGTCAAGTCTTACACACAACCACAAATTCGCAAGACTTCAGTGGATTATCAAACACATTATTCCAAGATCAGTTGGTCAAATGCCTCGATTTCAATGCCTTACAAATCTAATCTACATAGATGAGAAATGGTTTTGGTTGACCAAAATTGTGCAACGATATTAATTACTTAAAGGTGAAGAAGAAACCAATGTGCTCAATACAAGGTCAGTTTTTGGAGAGAATGGAGATTGCATATTCGATGAAAAATAGGCATATAGCCCTTTACAGAAATGCACGTAGCAAAAAGATCATCAGCAAATAGACCGGCTGATATAATAGAAGAGAAGGCACTCCAATCCATGAAAAAAAATCCATCATCAGACAATTTCTTCTTCATAAACTAATTCCAGCGATTAAGGCGAGACGACCAACAACAACACAAACGAAATGCATTTTCTTGCAACAAGACAATGCCAGACTCTATATAAGCATACAAGATCAAGAGTTTCTAGAAATATCATGCGTAGATAGGTTTAAGATGCATTCAGTTTGTCAGCCATTTCAAAGTCCCGATTTGAATGTGTTAGACTTGGATTTCTTTAGGACTATGCAAGCTTTATAACAACAAAAGTTTGTGAAGAACACTAAGTAGGGATGGCAATTTTACCCGCCTACCCATGTACCCGCGGATATCCGTCTGCCACGGACGGATATGGATAAAAATTTTCATACCCGCCATGGGTATGGGTAGGGTACGGATAAAGAAAAATATCCTACCCGCCACCCGCTACCCGTTTAATATAATAATATATTATTTTAAATTAAAATATATAAATTACTTAAAATATTTTAGATATAATTTATGGAAATTAATCTTACTCTACTTAATAGTCATATCTTAATAAATTATTGAAATTAAATAAAAACAATAGAGTAGAAAATACTACAGTTAAATAATAAAAATATTTCAATGCTATAAATATAAAATATTTTATTTGTATAGAATTATATTCAATTGTATTGGACAACAAAATTTTAATTTTTTTAAAATTTTATATTCAACAATTAGATACAAATTATAATTTTTTATTAGGTGAATTTTAAATGGGTATACCTGTGGGTATATCCATACCCGCGGTTATTTATCCGCCCGTTTATATTAGGGTAATAGGGTATATGGATAGGGTATGGATATCAACTTACCCGCTCGAACCCTACCCGTTGCCATCCTTAACACTAAGGCGTTAATAAAAGTTGTGAAAGAGGCATATGATGAATATAACCAAAAAAAAATGCACTTCACCTGGCTACAATTGCAATATATAATGCTAGAGATCCTGAAAGTGAAGGGTTGAAACAACTACAAGAACCCTCTACAAGAACCCTCACAAAGGGAAACAAAAATTACATAACATCGATCAACTGCCATTCCTGGTTGAGGTCCCGGATGTGCTGGTAGATGAAATAATAAGTTTTTTATGTTATTTCCAACCATGGCAGGGTCTAACACAGTATTTCGCTTCATCGATTGATACTTTAAGAAATGATGGCAGGTCATTTGAAACCAAATCCTCACAAACTCTTCATACCAATTGGATGGTGAATTTGAAGGTGAAGCTGAAACTTTGTGGCCTGAAGAAAGAAAGTAATAACATTCGGTCTTCCTATAGTGACAAAAATCAGGGACATCATCAAACAACCTAGGCTTAATCACACTGCAATCATCGTGTACAAAAAAATCTTTCTTTATCTATCTCAATATTATAACACCCTAGAGAAGGTGCTATTAAAATAACCAATTTAAAGATAGAACTCTTATTTCAAAAGTTACTACAACTCTCAAAATCAAAACAAAGTAAACCTTTAGTGTTCATATATGAAATTAAACTCATTTATATGGCAGCAAAATAAGAAAAAAAATAAATATATAAAAATGAAAGCAAATCCAATGAAATCTCAAATTTAAGAGAAAGAGATCGAACTCGAAATCATAATAACCTAAAATGAAAACAACCTGTAAAATGGTATCCTCAAATCGTTAATAGAATAACTCCCATTATACTACAAAAATATTTTAGTAAAAATTACTCTTTTGAATTAGATATTATACTTTTTTAATACACTTTAAACATTCATCTACATCACTGTATTTTAAATTAATATATATTTTTAATGATGATAATTATTTTAGTATTATTTTAATTTATTACATGTGATTAAATTTTTTTTGTGATTTTTTAAATTTTTTTAATAAATATTATATTATTTATTTTTAATTAGTCTATAAATTCATTATTATAAACTTTTAATTAAAAATCTTTAAAAATCATTTATTAACTGAATATTGACACTAAAAACATAAAATAAAATATATTATAAACTATAAATGATAAGAAAATAATATATTACCCCTTTACGTCATTTTATATCTAATAGCTACTTGAATATCTTATTATTCTTACTAAACATTCATCTCAAATCGTCATTTTAGTAATGTTGATTTTCATTTCAACTTAAACTTCCAAGTTAATTTTCCTTATATATTCTTTCTTCATATTTTTAAATTCTTTCATCATAAATATGTATTTCAAATTTAAAGCAAAAATTAATTTAAATTAAATAAATTATCTATTTCATATCCAATTTTTAAATTTATAAACTATTTCAAATGAATATTGAATTTTAAATAATAATTTAAGTAAACTAAACTAGTACACTAATTGAAATTATTAATCAATGAAATTCTAATGGTATAATATTAAACTAATTATAAAATGATTTTCTTTTTTACTTCAAATAAAGTAAATAAGAGTATTTGAATTCAATATTTAGTTATCAATATTTTACACAATTGACTTCATTTTGATAATAGATATTAGTATCTCTTCCCGTTCCCATTACGATTTTAATTCAATACGACTACCTTGCAAATATCAATAAATGGTAGATTATGCTTATATATGTTGTTTATTGCACAAGTTAGGAACTCCAAATGCAAAGAATATGTATTCATTTTATTAAAAAGTATATACATCTAACATAACAATCTATTATATTAATTCTATCATATGTTATATTTGTAAAAATTAATTTATAGATAATATCGTCTAAGCAAACATTGGAGACACTAGTGTGATTTCTGCCGTAAGCACTTTGACGCTCAAGTCAGCTATGAGTTTTAAAACGTCAGCTATGAGTTTTAATAAGTAAACTAAAAAGGAACTAAGTAAAGAAATGACTTCCTAGTGTGAATGGTTCCTCTCGGAAGGAAGTGAAAGCTACTAAATGACACTCATTGCACTCACTTTTCCAATCATTTTCTGGTGTCACTTCTTTGATATCGATCATCACTTTAGTCCTGATCTCTAGAGCCCACTGCTTTTAGTAACAATGTTCACATAGTTTTAGTCGAGTAAAAACCAATGTCAATTAAAAGGCCTAGGTATCCACTTTATGCTTTTTATAAAAGTTTAAATGATTAATATAAATTATTTAAAAAGAAATATGTTGGAAAATAAAATAATTTTAAAAAATAAAGTAGGAGAAATATTAATTAATTTACTAGAAAAAAACATTTGTCAAGTTTAAGTCAAATATTTTTTTTTCTTTGATAAAAATATGATTATAATTGTTAATTTCTTTTATTTTTTTCCATATTTTATTTATATTAAATAAAATATATATTAAGTTAAAGCATAACCATATTAAGCAATTGAAAATACATGTATACACAGCGAATATCAAATTTATGATTTAATATTCTAAATTCCTCACCTGATATTTTTTTTATATATTTTACTTAAAGATTAGTTTGATATATTTATAAATTTTCTCTTATAATATATATATATATAATTGTGGAATAAAAATAAATAATATATATATATAAACTAAAAAAAATAATATCTCACGTGAACCAACTTATTAGCTTATATAATTAATAAATTAATTATTTATTTATTAATTCACAGTGATAATAATACTATTATTGATTTTACTATATTTTTTATTAGAAAATAAATTTATTAATATCGGCATAGAGAAAAATAAATCAGGTTCCCATATAAATATTAGCAAATATTTTCAATCGGTTGATATCTACTGGTATTATACACATATTTATTTTTCAATATGTTGGACAATAAACCTCACGTCATTTAGTTTTTCATTTCTCTCCTTTTTATTAAATTCCTGATCTATCTCTCATCTCTTCTCTCCTTCCTATTATTTTCAATTTTATTCATATTTTCTTACATTTTATTTTAGTTTTAATTATTTATAAATAATTATAGTAAATTATAAATTGGTAAAAGATTTTTAATATGATTTTAAATAGATAAATAAAGTTTTTTTTTTTCCGTATGCATTATATTTATTTTCCATTTTGATATTACTAAAACTAACAATTTTTTATTCTCTTTCACACTTCAATTTAATTGTTTTAACAACTTTCCATATCTGTAATTGTAATTGTAAAATTGTATTAAAGTTAGTATAAAATGGTAATGTATATATAATAAAATTTATAAGAGTGAACACTTTACACTCTTTTACAAATTAAATTTCAAGACAGAAATATTTTAAAAGTACTAAGTAAATATTTTTATAAATTAATTTTTTAATAAAAATATTAATTAAAATAAATAATAAATTAATTATAGAATTAATCCAAAAAAACCACCGCAAACCACCGCAAATTTACTAAATTCTCCAAAAAAATCACACCAGTTAGAGTTTTCTCTATTTTACCACTTTTCTTCACACATAAATAAAAATAACATATATGTTTTTTTTTTAAAATGTCATATATGTATATTTTGAAAAAAAAATATGACATTAAAGAAATTTATTTTTTTAGTAAAAACAAAAGAGAGTATTATTATTATTGTGAATTTAATGTCATATATATTTTTTCAAATTTAATGAAATAAGATTAAATTTGACAAAAATTAGGAAATAGAGAAGATGTATTAAAATCTGAATGGAGAATAGAGAGAAATAAAAATAATAATAATAATAATAACGTGTAGGCATCGAAAGATAAATACGTGCCTTATTCTAATCATAGGTCCTCAGATATTGGAAGAAAAAAAAAAGTACAGAATTTGTAATTTTAATACTTGTAAATTGAAAAATGACAGTGAAATATGTTTTTATTTATTTATTTATATTGACTTCCAATTAATTTCGTTTATTAGTTTATGTAATTCATCATGTATAAATATTAAATAACTTTTTAAAGAATATTATTAAAAAAAAATCATAATATTTTAAATAAATTCTTTATTTATAATTTTTATTAATAAATCTCATTTACATCATACACATCAATAAATTTTAATTTTGATGGCTTTAATGACCTTTAAAATGGATTGTACTTATCACTTTAGCAATATAAGATTAATCAGATAACATACATACGTTTTATTATGATCATACCATTATTGAAAGATCTGTCATTTGTTCAAAAGAACTCATTTAATTTTGAGAGATTAAAATTTTTTTAGGACATTTTGCCAAACACACATCTATATCTTCAAAGCATCCAACTTTAGGATCTGTACCGCAACACCATTTCTCGGTTCCCACGTACAAATTACACTGGATTGGTGTAAAAGTTGCACCTAATGAATTCATTAGATATAAAATAATTTAAAAATTTTATGCATATAAAGAATTGAAGAGAAAATATTACTAAAAACATAAAACCATATATGATTACAAATTTCATAAAAACATAGTAATAAAAATATAAATATTTACCTTCTTGGTAAAAAGTAAAGATGAGAAATATCATAAATATAATATTAGAGAATAGTTGAGATGCCATTTTTTATGAAATAATTTTAAAAAATAATTCCTTTTTTTTTTATTATACCATTTTCTAGGATGATTTTGTTAAGTTTATGTAGAGAAAATAATTATCCATAATTTAATAGTGAGATTATAATTATTTATTTAGATTGATTAAATAAATATATAATTTAATATAATGAGATTATAATTGATTTTTCAATACACTATTTATATGGTAATGATTAAATATTGTTTTAAAATTATTTTAATTAATTAAATTATTTTTATTTTTTAATTATAAATAAAGTTTAATTAAATTATGAAATAAATTTAAATTATTTATATAAAAAATAAATTAAATGCATATCCATCTAATATTATCAAAATTATCTTTTTTTTTTTTTTTTTTTTTTTAAAAAAACTTATATAATTTGAAGATTTTATTTTCAATGCTATATATATCATTTCTAATCTAAATTAATAGATTATTGGATTAAAATTCAATGGTAAAATTATTAAATTGATGGAATTAAATATACAATTATAAAATTATAAAATTATTTTAAATTATCCAATTATAATATAATATAATTAAAAATGATGATAGGTCTGACTAACTCCATTTCTTACCACATCGGATTTGATTCAAATTCAATTCTTAACTCCATCTCTTACCACATCAATAAATTGTAGAATTTGATTCTAACTCAATCCCAAATTCTATTAGCCAGTAGTTTGTAAACGTGAACTCGAATCAAAACGAATTAGGATCTAAAGGGATCACCCATTAACACACTGAATTATTTCGACTCAAATATACATCAATTTAATAAAATTTTGTCTATGTAATTAATATTTTTTCATTAGTGTCGCATATAATACACCACAAGAGAAATTAGTTTTTTTTTATTAATAATTTTTTTTTAATTTTTTTTTAAAAATTCTTTATTAGTAGTTATTAGTATTTGTTTTTCAATTCGAGCCATGTACATAGATTAACAATGATATTTATCATTGAAAAATTTAAATCTAAGTTAGATTGATTCAAAAAGTACAATAATATAATAATAATAATATTATTAATTTAAATTCAATATATTTATAAATATAAACGTTTTGGACAACTCTAAATATAATATAATATTTTATTTTATTATAACATTGTTAATCTATTTTATATTATTATTTTAATAATGTATAATATAAATATAATATCTCGCTTCAGTTCCACGAAGGGTTATTAAATTTACACACTAAGCTTCAGTCCCACAGAAAGTTGCCAAAAGGAAATATATACAATTAGGATTGTCCACGCAACTCCTTATTATCCTTCCACGTGACATCAACTACCATTTGACATATCATCATAATTGGTCTACCTATCACTGTGTTTAAATAAATAAAAAATATAAACTCAACATAGTGCTCTGTTTCCAAATTGTATTCACGCTTTTCACATGAGATGTATTGAGATCACATAATAACTGTCCCCTCCCATCATGAGTATTGATTCTCCTTAAACCCAACCCAATTTGAGCCTAGGGCTAATTCAGGAGAAGGTGGAGAAATTAGGAGATGAGTTTCACTGGATTCATCTGTAGCAATTAGACTATATAATGAGGGAGAGTTTTGACTCGAAATACAAGAAGCGTGTCATCAAGTAGATTAACGAAAGGCAATTTATGTAATTTCACGGCAGATAGGATCGATTTCAATGGTATTTTTTACTCTTTTACTTTGAGGGTATTATGCGGCTGCTTTCCTATCTTGCGCTCTAAGACCGCAAATTGTTTAGGGCCTCTGGTGATCGCAGATCTATTGGAATCTCCTACTATCACAGTATTGTCAATGGGTTCTACGATTGCAACTCGTCCTGAACCTAGATGACTGTAGATCCACTGGAACCTTCTGTGATCGCATTCTCGTCGAGGACTCTTGCGTTCGTGATGAAGTTTAGGGATCATGCAATCGTAGTTCTGCTGCGATCCCCTACGACCGTTTGCTCTCAGCATTGCTCGTGTTTTTAAAGCCTGAAGTCAACTTTTTCATTCTCATTTTTTCCTGACCACTACAACAGCAATACCTGTAATTTGAATAGAACATTGTGTATAAAACTCATTATCTATAATGGCTTGCTCAAATATAATATCCACATACAAATCAAGCGAGAAAGCGTAAAGCATGAACTTTGCCCTTACTTTAATTAAAAGGTTAAGGAAAGAAGGTTAAGAATACTCAGCTCGAGAATCCGTAGAAAACTCTCATCACTAGCTCTTTTGAGCTATTTTGAGCTAGGGGAAAGGAGGAGAAGCGTACATTATTTTTAATAAAATTATATAAAATTAAAAGTTTAAATAACTATTGTGATTAACTTTAAAGGTTAAAGAAATTTTTAATGCTTAATAACTAAAGATGATGAAGGAAAATGTTGCATAAGTAACGATAATCTTCAATCGACTACCTTTTTACTAAAAGTTTGAATCGAAATCTTCGACAGTTCAAGCGTTATATTGTTAGTAGGAGATTGGAATCTTCCAAAAATAAGCTTCCATCGTAGACTTTTTTCATCATATTTGAATAAATTTAATTTTAAAAATATAATAAATTATGCATATTCTATCTAGAGTTAATTTTTTTTTTTTCTAAAAGAAATATATTATGAATTTATAGTAGCCAAGTGATATATGTTATCTTCATATGACTATTATATGCGAATAACAACCATTCACTATAACAGTCAAAAAATTGCTAGGCAACCGTTGCCATTATAGAAAGGTTTGATTGTATAATATTTTTAGGTAATTATCTCAGTATGAGATGTAACCTTTGCATGTTATTATTTGACGTACGTGATATAGATTTTCTTATATATAATAAATATTATAAATTTTACATATTTTATTTTTCTATCAAAATGCTCAACGATCATGTATGAACACCCAAATTGAGAAAGGGTTAAAAGAATTTGAATTGTAATTCATATCACCAATGTGCACATTATTTTTCGGGAATCATGAATGTGAGAACTCCAAAGTTAAGCATGCTTGACTTGGAGCAATCTTATGATGGGTGACCTTCCGGGAAGTTTGTCCAGGAAGCATGCGAGTGAGGAAAAAGCATGCTGGAAAGCGTAATGGTGGTCTTTGGGGCTAGTGGTCAGTCTTAAGACCGGTCAAGTAATGACGTGGCGCTTTGCCACCACGTCTCGGGTTATCCTGGGGCGGGGGCCGAACATTAGAGACACGGCCCCTATGTCGCCAGCCATGTTGTTAGACAATGAATTTAAGCAAGTCCAAGGTCCACAATACTATAGTCCAACCACTGAATCAGGCGAATCCAAGTACCAAACACTGTAGCATCTAGCAACATAGGCCGTATGTCGCCAGCCTTATCATCAAATACTGATTAGGTCAAATTCCCCCTGCTTTTTCAGGGGCGTTTTGGTCCTTTCTTAGAGATTACTATAAATAAGGGCTTTCAAGATGTTTTAAGGACTTTTGGCTGGATTCATAACACTAGATTACTGCGAGGAGCGACACAAAAGTTGAAGATCAACATCCGAAAGGCGATATCGAGAATAAAAAATTGTTGAATTCTTTCTTACTCTTTAGGAATAATCATGTAGGGAAGAATGCAACCATGTAACGTTCCGATTTTGGGGTTAAATGGTTCAATATTTTTGAATCGATTTTGGACTTTCGATTATATATACAGTCTTTTATAATTCTTGAATTATTGCAATTTATCGAAATGATATTGCATTCATTAGATTGTTATAAGAATGTTTATCATTGATATATTGGACATTATTCTGAACCGGAGCTAAAATGAAGTCGAATGAGGAAAGAACGGAGGTGCACAATACTGCATGTGCTAGCGACATAGGCCTTATGTAGCCAGCTATGTTGCCAACCCATGAATTTAACAATGCCAAAGCACAAGTTTCTGTTGCCTCTGGCGACATAAGCCCTATGTTGCTAAAGACCAAATTAGGTTGATTTTCAACATTAACCTACAGAATTTCTCTCATTCTCTTCACTTTTGTTTCAAATACTCGAATTGCACTATCGATCTCTCTCTCTCGAATCCCTTTCTACCTTTTTATCGGTGTGACTTCAGTAAGCGAATCTATCGACCCTAGATTGTTTTCCCTTGGTTATAAGCATGATCTTGAGGGATATTGGTACTAGACATTATTTATTTAGGGTTGTGTTTAATTGGATTGGTTAGGGTTTTGGTTGGAAACCTAGATTTTTGTAATGGTTGGAATCGTGAATTCAGTTGGGGCTTTAAGTAGTTTTGTTAACGTCTCCGTCTAATGTCGCTAGATCGTCATTTTCTTATGATTAGAATAGGTTTCTCTTTCACGCGCCAAGTATTCGATCAATTGCTTAAGTGAGTTTTGTTATTGTTTAGGCGAAGCGAACGGTGCAGAGGATCGTACCGGTGACGCTTGGCTTATTGTCAACGGAAGAAATGTTAGCAACCTCGTTTTAAGCTCCATATCGATTGTTGTTTGTTTTATGTTTGTGCATTAAACCAGATAAAGACATGTCTACATTAATTGATCAAATAGTACTAATAGATGATTGTAATGTATTGAGATATCAGTTCTAATGTATATTAGCTTTATTTATATAAGCTGCTTTGATCGTACAAATGTATAAATGTTATTACTTGTTAGACTTAAGCTTTGGTTAGTTAGAGCTGGAAATAACTGGATAAGGCATTAGTAAAATACTTGAGATTGATGATTGAAAGCCAATGAATGCTGAATTATTTTAATGAATACTAAATTGTTTTGTGTGCATTGTATCACTTAAATTAATTAAATAATGATTGCCTTAGTCGTGGTTGAAATAGTGATGGAATGACATGTCATTAATGGTACCCGAGAATTCTCGACCTATTGGAAACATAGATTTTTTGGTTTAGCTAATCACTATTGGAACTGAGTGACGATTTTTATTAGATGTGACGACAGAATGAGTAAGATGACTCTATATACACGTTATAAATATTGCTATTGGGTGGATTTGTTTTCCCTATAAATAATTGATAATTATGGTGCATTTGTGTGCCAAGTTCATGATTGTATGTTAAATAGACGCATCTGTATGTGATTGTCAGAGTGTTAACTTGCTAACCAGACATCAATAGTCTGATATATCCAAGTAGTGGTGTATGTAGGGATGGCAATTTGACCCGCCGACCCATTTACCGATGGATATCCGACCCGTTTATCCGAAACAGGTTCGGGTTATCGGGTCAATGGGTCGGATTTGGATCTAAAGAGCTGATCCATATCGGGTTTGGATTCGTATTTGGGTAAGGGACTAAACCCAAACTCGAACCCGAACCCGAACCCGCATAAAAAATAAAAAATAAAAAAATAAAAATAAAATTATTCCATCAATTTTATATGTAATTTTAATATTAAATTACAAATTTTAAATACATATTTTTAAATGAAGTTTTTCATAATTATATATAAATTTATATGTAATTTTTAAATAGCGGATTTCATATTTATATGCAATTTTTCCATATATAGTTTTTAATATTAAAATACAATTTTTTTTTAATTTGTAGATTTTTACATACAATTTTTCATATTTATTTATAAATTTATATACAATTTTAATATTGAAATATGAAAATTATATGTATATTTTTATACAATTTTTTATATGAAAATATAAAAATTATATACAGTTTTTTTTTCTTTTAAAAAAAATAATAATAGTTGGATCGATCCACGAGTCGATCCATACCCGTAGGTCAAAATTCGACCTGAACCCCTTAAACCCGCGACGGGTTTGGATCGGGTTTTGGTTAGTCAAAGTCAAACGGATTCGAGTTCGGGTCTGTCTTGATCCGCCCAAACCCCGCCCATTGCCATCCCTAGGTGTATGTAAACTACAATATATCCTAATCTTAAACCACTACCGTCTCTACGCTCTCCCTTGCTAGTCCTTCTGATAGAAGTATTCATTGACATATTCTCCAGACTCCCTTTACCTGTCGAAGTGATTTCCAGGCATTGATTGAAAATTCTGCTTTTTAGAAACGCTTTGAATTTGCTTCCAAGTCATAGAATAATGACTACTATGAATCAGCATTATCGAAACGTCATTTACCATCTCTAAAAAGATAATGAAACATTGCATGCCAATAAGCCATTTACTGTACAACTAATACAATATTAAAATAAAGTGAAAATTCTTTTAAATGCGCTTTTTAAAGTTCAAAATATAATTATAGACATTTTTTAAAAAAACATATAAAAACAAGCTTTTAAAAGTTTGGTTTTCATTCTATAGGTCGAATTTCCAAAATACCTCTGAATTTTTACAGTTCATAGAATCTATGAACTGCAATCACAGTCTATGAACTACAATCATAGTCTGTGATTAGCCTATGGAATGAAAACTAAAGTTTAGTTTTGCAAACCTTTTAAAACAGGCCTATAATTGTATACTAAACTTTTTAGGGTTATTTTCACTTTTAAACTTTTTTATTAAAAAATTATAATTTTATATCAACATTATTATTTTTACAAAACTGAACTTTTAAAAAAATTTACAAAAATATACCAAAATGACCATTTTACCCTTAATAGTAAAAAATATATATCCAGCAGCTTCCCGGTATTACATACCAGGAAGCAGACAAACTTCAAGTCTGTTTTCCGGTGTGTAATACTGGGAAGTTGAAATTTGTTTTCCGATACTACACACCAGGAAACAAGCTTGAATTTGCTTGCTTCCTTGTGCAGTACCGGAAGCAAAATTTTAGCTTCTTGGTATTACACACCAGGAAGCAGGCAAAATTCAAGCCTACTTCCTGGTGTGTTGCACAAAGAAGTAAATTTTAGCTTCCAGGTATTACACATCGGGAAGTAAAGTCAATTTTGTCTGCTTCCGGTAGCATATACCGGGAAGCTCATTTTTTACAATTTTTTTTTAAATTTTAGTTTTAAAATTTTTTTATTTATAAAAAAGTTTAAAAGTGTAAAAAAAAAATTAGGCTTGGTCTAAAACTAAGAAGAAAAAAATTAATAAGGTCTAATTTTGCGAATTTTCACAACTTCTTATGACCTATAAAAAATGGGTTATTTAAAAAAAAAAAATTCATTTTTTCAAACGTTTTACTTTGAGCTACTGGTTTTGGAAACTTTTGTAAAATCACCCCAAAACCAAAACAATTAGTGGGTTTTCTATTAAATAGGTAGTTTTGGAATAATATGATGTTTTAATAATTTAAAATTATTAAATGAAAATTTAAAAATAATTAAAATATCATAATTATTTAAAAACCGCCAATCTAAAAGCAAAACTACAGGTTGTCTTGGATTTGAAATGGTTTTACAAAAGTTTTTAAAATCAGTAACTCAAAATAAATCATTTGAAAAAACGGATATTTTTTAAAAATAAGTCTAAATTTTTTTTTCATATTTTCCAAGAAATAGAGGAGAAAAGTTACTCGACCTCTATATAGAACGAAGAATTGATAATCTATACTCTAACAATGCTCCAAAACCATGAACCACCGTCTCCACGAGATCCAGTCGAAGCAATTTCGTTCCTTGATCTTGATAGTCCAGATTTTATCCATCGCCGTCTCAGTACCGATACTCAAACCAAAACTCATCGTCTATGATAATGTTAAGAATCTGGAAGTCCTAGTTCCGAATAATGATTCCTAAGACAATGTTTTGGAACGATTAAAATAGTTAGTGCATGCAAAAGTATATAAGTCCAATATTGTGGTGCCAAATAAACCATAGCCAAATATTAGGCTAAGATTGCTTGAGAAAATAGCTAAAAAGCTTACAGAGATAATCTCACAGAGTTTAGCTCTAATGAATGAAAAATCGGATGCCTTTACAATCATTCCTACCTCCTATTTATAGGAGGTATTTGGGTCCTATCTCTATTTGGATTGGGACTCCTTATTTTCCTTGAGTTCGGTCTTCTTTTTGGACTTGGTTTCCTTCTTTCAATGGGGTTGGTCTTCATTTATCTATCGGACTTTGGAAATCCTTGGCCTGGTATGATAATTCTTCCTTCTCCGATTGGGCGTTGGAAATCCGCGTTTAGTTAGGTAATCATTCGGTGGGCTGGAGCGTTTCGGTTCGGACTCTACTATACTCGGCCGAGTTGAACTTCATTGGGCCTTTTGGCCATGTCGGTCGAGCTAGATTGGCGCGTTTCTTGAGCCTTTGGCCCTCTTTTTCGGCCGAAGGTAGCTTTTGGGTACCCTCCCTATATTCGGCCGAGCTTGGTTTTAGGGTACCCCTTCTGTCTTCGGTCGAGCTTGGTTCTGGACTTTGGTTCCCTTTGCTTGCTCTTACCTTCGACTATGATGCCTTATGGTTATTTTCCCACACAGTAATCCCCCATTGCCATGGCTTGAATCTTTCGAGCATGGCAATATTTGTCGTTATCTCGATCGAGTTCGGGTTTCCATTTATTTTTGTTTTCGGCCGAGGTTTCTGTGGTTTCCCTGGTGGGCCACGTCAGCCCTGGCTGTCTTGTCTCAATTAGATTTGGCGGCTCCTCGATTGTTATGCCCTAGATTTGCCATCATGGCGGCTCCTCGACTGCCGTGTCTAAGATTTGCCATCATGACGGCTTGCCTATATAAAGGTTGGTGGTTTGCCTCTCTCTCTTAGTTTCTTCATTTTCAAATCTTTTTTCTCTCTCTATCTTCGAAGACCGTTTGCCTCCCTTGCCGGTTTAGACTTTCCGGTGACGTTTCGAGGCCCTTTCTCTCCACTTCCGGTCAAGGTTAGCCTTCCTTGCTCAGCTCTTTGTCGTTATTGGTTTGAATCTGTATTTATGCTTTTGTGTCTGTTCGTCTGCTTAGTTTGTTTTTCTTCCCCCCCTTTTTTTTTTGCTTCGTTTTCCTTCGCTTTCTGCCTTTTTGTTTGTACTAACTTCGGTCGAGAGTCTTTAACCTGCTGTTTTTCTCGATCGATTGTAGATGTCTACTGACTCTTTGGGCACGTCGTCTTTTGGTGGTTTAACCTCCGAATTCTCGACCGCGGAGGATGTGGGCGAGGAGTGTTCGTCGGTTCGTAACTCCCCGGCCGAGTCTAGTCCCCAAGGCATTTTGTCTCCTTTCTTCAATATTAGGAGCACTATGACCATGGATGAGTAGGAGTCAGCCTTCTTCGCTTATAAATTCCCAGGCTGGATTCGGGCTAGGTTGCCCGAGCCTGAAGAGAAAGTGGATGATATGCTGGCAAATGGTTGGGAACCTTTTTATCTGCGCCATTTCAAGATCGGTCTCAGGTTCCCAATCATGGGTCTGGTCGAGGAATTGTGCTCTCTGTGCCAAATTCATCCGAGTCAGTTGACTCCTATGGCCATTAGGCTTCTTCTCTGTGTCGATCGTTTGAAGGAGAAACACAATTTGGAGTTTCGGGCCGAGGATTTCTTTTACTCATACTTCGTGAAGCGTGAGAACCCGGAGTTTAGCCAATACATCCTGAATGCTCGGGCAAACGCCCAGCTCTTAGTTTTAGGTTTTTCTTCCAACGAGACTCGATGGAAGGATAAATATTTTTTTGTCAAAGGCGTTACCCGTCTGGGGAAGGGGTTGGGTTATCCTCCCTTTTGGCGTGATTCTTGTAGGTTTCATTATTTTCTTTTTATTTCGGGCGATCGTTCTAGTTGACTGATTTTTCTTACTTTCTTTTTCAGCATACTTCGTGACAAAAAATTGCAAATCTTCTTCTCGGGCACGGACTAGGAGTGAGGCCATCCTTGCTATTCCGGCCGAGTCTCGAGATTACAAGACGCTTCAGGGTGAGCTGTCTGTCAGCCGTCTGTGGGCTTTTACCAGAACAAGTGAGTTGCATGCATTGTGTTTCAAGTTCATTCGATCGAATTTTGCTGATGTTTGTCTTTTTTCAGAATTATCCGACTACGTGATGTCTAAGCCTGAGGGTCAGAGAGCTTTGGCCATGCAGGCCCATGCAGGCCATCATGCGCCAGATCCAGGCGGAACAAGAGAAGGCCCATGCATCTGGTTTAGCTGGGAATGAAGGGCTGGTTAAAGAGCGATCTGAGCCGGCCGCCGAGCCTGTCCGTCCTCCAAGTCCTGTTCCTTCGGAGGCTGTTGAGGCTTCTCGCCCGACAGTTCCAGAGGGTTCTCGAAAGCCTTCTCGCCCCTCGGTCGCGAAGGAGAAGCAGCCGATAGCAGGTGGCGTGGCGCCGGCCAAGAAGCGGACCAAGCATGTTGGTCAAAAGCCTCGTGGCGAAGGTCATCATGTGATTGACTTTCCAGGGGATTCTTCCACTAGGGAGATATCGACCGAGATGATTGCGGCCTCGGATGGCTTTTTCTTTCCCCAGGACGAGGAGTGGTTAGAGTCCTTGTCATTTACAAAGTTCTATGAGATGTCTATCTCAAGCCTTTATAGGGTAAGTTCGTCTCTTGTTTGTTTTCTTAGGTGGTTCCCATGCTTACCCTCTTTTTTTTTTATCTTCAGGGGCTCCAAGGGACGGTTGGTATGCGCAAGCATTTCGGCCCTGTTTTGCGGGACAGGCGGGCCCTTGAGGCTAAGTATCAGTCTGTCTCGGCCGAGTTAAAGGCGGCTCAGGATGACTTGGGCAAAACAGCGGCTCAATGTGCTGAGGCTGTCGGCCGAGTTGAGAGGGTGGAGGCTCATAATGCTAGGCTAGAGGCCTCGATTGCTTCGAAGGACGCGGAGCTAAAGCGCCAAGCGGCGGAGCTGGAGGAGTTGAGGGTGGCAAAACGAGCCTCACTCGGTCGAATAGAGGAGCTCGAGGGCCGCGTTGAGAGTTTTACCATTGAGGCGGCCCAAACCGAGGTTGTGATCAGGTTCTTTTCCTTGGAGCAGGTCATCAAAGGGTCTTTGACTCCTGAGTCTACTCAGAAAGAGCTGGACGCATTGGCTGCTCTTCGTGAGAAGAGTTGAGCGAGTATTGTGTATCTTTTTCGATCTTTCGTGTACTCGTTGTAACCCCCTTTTGATTAATGAAATTTCTTTCATTGTACTTTGTGCTGAATTTATTTGTGAGGGGTGTAATCCCCCAGCCTTTTATTTTCGATTCAAGCATATTATATTTACATGCGCCGTTTTTGATTCTCTAGGGTTTCGAGGCCGTAGTTCGGTTGATTTCGGTCGAGACGTATTTTATTTGATATTTGTTTGAGATCTTTTCGACCAGTGTTCTCATGAGGTCTACTTTTGAAATTTCCGGGTTGCCCTTTCGGCGATTTTCACTCTTTGAGCAGTTGGTCTTTGCCCAAGACCTTCCAAATTTACCAGGGGCTTGCTTTTTGGCAATTTTTGGGTTGCCCCTTGGGCAGTTTTTGTATTGCTCCTTGAGCAGTATGTCTTCGCCCGAGACCCTCCAGATTTACCAGGGGCTTGCCTTTGGCAATTTTCGTGTTGCCCTTTGGGCAGTTTTTGCATTGCTCCTTGAGCAGTATGTCTTCGCCCGAGACCCTCCAAATTTACCAGGGGCTTGCCTTTGGCAATTTTCGGGTTGCCCTTTGGGCAGTTTTTGCATCGCTCACTGAGCGGTTTCGTCTTCGCCCGAGACCCTCTAGATTTACCAGGGGCTTGCCTTTGGCAATTTTCGGGTTGCCCTTTGGGCAGTTTTTGCATCGCTCACTGAGCGGTTTCGTCTTTGCCCGAGACCCTCTAGATTTACCAGGGGCTTGCCTTTGGCAATTTTTGGGTTGCCCTTTGGGCAGTTTTTGTATCGCTCACTGAGCGGTTTCGTCTTCGCCCGAGACCCTCTAGATTTACCAGGGGCTTGCCTTTGGCAATTTTCGGGTTGCCCTTTGGGCAGTTTTTGCATCGCTCACTGAGCGGTTTCGTCTTCGCCCGAGACCCTCTAGATTTACCAGGGGCTTGCCTTTGGCAATTTTCGGGTTGCCCTTTGGGCAGTTTTTGCATCGCTCATTGAGCGGTTTCGTCTTCGCCCGAGACCCTCTTGATTTACCAGGGGCTTGCCTTTGACAATTTTCGGGTTGCCCTTTGGACAGTTTTTGCATCGCTCATTGAGCGGTTTCGTCTTCGCCCGAGACCCTCTAGATTTACCAGGGGCTTGCCTTTGGCAATTTTCGGGTTGCCCTTTGGGCAGTTTTTGCTCTTTGAGCAGTTGGTCTTCGCCCGAGACCCTCCAGGTTTACCAGGGGTCTGCCTTTGGCAATGTATAAGACGTTGAGAGTAGTGGATGAGATGAAAAGGCTATTTTATTGCATTGAGGTGGGGCCCTGTTAAAAACCCCTTTCGGGGAAAGGAGTGCCCGTTATTACAATTATCATGCTGTATTCAAAATTGGTACCTTTAAGGTGATGTATGTTCCAGCTATGCTCTATCTCCTTTCCTTCTTTCGTGAGCAGCTTGTAGGACCCTTTTCCGGATGCTCGTCCCACTTGGTATGGTCCTTCCCAGCTTTCGGCCAGTTTTCCATGGGCTTGATTTCTCGTGTTTTGGAATACCCTTCTGAGTACCTAATCTCCATGTTGGAAGGATCGGGCCTTGACTTTTTTGTTGTACTGCCTTGCTATCCCCGTTTGGTATTCGGCTATTCTTCGCTGTGCGCTATTTCTTTTTTCATCCGAAGTCTCTCTCGAAAGCCAGGGCTTGTTCATTGGCCCTTCCATTTAGCCTTTCTTGTGGTGATAGGATTTCTGTTGGGAGTACTGCTTCTGTTCCGTATACCATCGAGAGGGGGGTTTGCAATGTTGAAGTTCTAGGGGTTGTTCTGAATGCCCAAAGGACTTCGGGAAGGGCTTCGGGCCACAATCCTTTGGCTCCTTCCAGTTTTTTCTTGAGTGAGTCTACCATCGCTTTGTTGGATGCTTCGGCTTGGCCGTTGGCTTGGGGGTACCTTGGGGTCGAGTACGTAATTTTTATGTGTAACTGGTTGCAGAACTCTTTCAGAGTCTGCGCTATGAATTGAGGGCAGTTATCAATGATAATTTCCTTTGGTATGCCGAATCTGCAGACGATGTGTTTCCAGATGAATTTCTGTACTTCTTGCTCTCTGACTCTTTCTAGTGCTTCAGCCTCTATCCATTTTGTGAAGTAATCGGTTACCATCAGTATATATCTTTTTCGACCCTGTGTGGACATCGGGAAAGGCCCGAGGATATCCATCCCCCATTTGTAAAACGGCCATGGAGAGGTGATGCTGTGTAGATTTCCGGCGGGAAGGTTGGAGTAGTTGGCGTGTCTTTGGCATTTGTCGCACTTTTTTACAAGTTCGGCCGCATCTGTCTTCATGGTTGGCCAGTAGTACCGGGCTCTGTGCGCTCTGAATGCTAGGCTTCTCCCTCCGAAATGGTTTTCGGCTGATCCTTCATGGAGCTCTTTCAACACTAGTTCGGCTTCAGGGAGGGAGATGCAGTTTAAGAAGGGACCGCCTATGGATCTTTTAAAAAGTAACCCTCCGATGATGCAAAACCTGGCGGCCTGGGCTCGTAGCTTCCTAGCTTCTGCCTTGTCTTCAGGTACTTGACCATGATTGATGTAACTGATGATTGGGGTTCTCCAGTCACTTTGTTTTATTGCCAAGGCTTCTTCGTACTCAATGGCTGCTTTGGGAAGGAAGGCATATACAATTGGTCCCGTCGGCTCGTCTTTATGCATTGAGGCTCCGAGGTTTGCCATAGCGTCGGCCCTTTCGTTCTCTTCTCTTGGGACCTGTTTTATTATGGCCTTTTGGAAGCGTTTCATAAGACCTTTGGTCATCTTCAAATACTTGGCCATCTATTCGTTTCGGGCCTGGTATGTACCGTTTATTTGATTTACCACCAGCTGGGAGTCGCATTTGATCGTTAAATTGTGCGCTCCACTTTCTTTCACCACCCTTAACCCTGCGATAAGGGCTTCGTATTCGGCCTCATTGTTGGTGGCTGGGAATTCGCATCAGATTGCTTGAAGTATTAGGGGTAGATTTGAGGGTCAGAGATATACGCCTAGGCCGCTGCCACTTTGCCTACTAGCCCCGTCTACTTCTAGTATCCATTCGTCAGTTGAGGGTGTTTTCAGTTGGTTAATATCGACCGAGGCTGTTTCGGCCGGTGGAGCTTCTTCGAAGTCAGCCATGAAATCTGCCAGAGCTTGAGATTTGATCGCCCTCTTTCCCTCGAAGGATATGTCGTGCTCGCTAAGTTCTAGGGCCCATTTCATTAATCTTCCGGATTTTTCGGGGGAATGGATGGCGCTTCGAAGGGGTAGTGCCGTTATGACCGCAATTGGGTGCCCTTGGAAGTATGCTCGAAGTTTTCTTGCAGCAAATATAAGGCTCAGGATCGCTTTTTCCAGGGTAGGATATCTGGTCTCGGCCGACGTCAGGGTTTTGCTTGCAAAGTAGACTGGCTATTGTTTTCCCCCGGTTTCTTTGACCAGAACGGCGCTTACTGCAATTTCGAAGTGTGCCAGGTATAAGTAGAGTTTTTCACCGTCTTCTGGTTTGGCCAAGAGTGGAGGGCTGGTCAAGAAATCCTTGATGTTTGCCAGAGCTTTGCTGCATTTTTCTGTCCACTCAAATTCCTTGGATTTTTTGAGAGCCTCGAAGAAATGCTGAAATTTTTCTGAAGCCTTAGGAATGAATCAGGTCAGTGCGGCTAGCCTTCCAGTGAGCTTTTGCACGTCCTTCTTGCCTCGAGGTTCTGCTATGTTCAGGATGGGTCTTATCTGATCCGAGTTGGCCTCGATTCCCCTCTTCGTGACTAGATACCCCAAGAATTTCCCTGCTTTGACTCCGAATTGACATTTTGTGGGGTTGAGCTTCATGTTATATTTTCAGAGTGTCTCGAAAGCCTGGCTCAAGTGATGTACATGGTGACCCGCATCCTCGGATTTAACTAGCATGTCGTCGATATAGACTTCCATGGTTTTTCCCAACTTATCAGCGAACATCTTATTCATGAGCCTTTGGTATGTAGATCCTGCATTTTTTAGGCCGAAGGGCATTACTTTGTAGCAGTAAATCCCCCTCTCCGTGATGAATGCAGTTTTCTCTTGATCGTTGGGATGCATCAAGATCTGGTTGTAACCTGAGTAGGCGTCCATGAAGCTCAACATCTCGTAGCCCGCAGTTGCATCGATGGTGAGGTCGATATGTGGCAGCGGGAAGGGATCTTTTGGGCACGACTTATTTAGATCTGTGAAGTCGATGCAGACCCTCCATTTCCCATTCTTTTTCTTGACGACTACCACATTAGCAAGCCAGTCCGGGTATTGGACTTCTCTGATGGATCCGTTTGCTAGGAGTTTTTCGACCTCTTCGTTGATAATTTTATTTCTTTCAGGGGCAAACCTTCTGCATTTCTGTTTGACTGGTTTCGCGCCTTCTTTCACGTTCAGCTCGTGGGTTATAATCATTGGGTCGATCCCAGTCATATCCTTATGTGACCAGGCAAAGCAGTCCTGGTTGGCTTTGAGGAAGCCTATCAGCTTTTCCCGTTCCAAGCCTTCTACTGTGGCCCCAATCTGCACCGTTTTCGCCCCTTCTTGATCCAGGGGGACTTCATCTACTTCTTCTTCGGCCGGGCTTTGGGGTGTGTTCGGCCGAGACGTTAATTGCTATTCTTCAACCCCCTTCTGCTTTAAGCAGTTAGCGTAGCATTCCTTGGAGGAGCTTCGTTCACCCTTTATTTGTTTTATCCCTCGCGGGGTTAGGAACTTGATGAGTTGGTGATATGTAGATGGGATTGTCTTCATATCATCTATCCAGGGTCTTCCGAGTATCACATTGTATGCGGACCTCGAGCTTATCACGAGAAAGGTTGTGTGCAGATTGATCCCTTTTGTGAATACTGGTAGTTTGATCTCCCCGATTGTTGAGGTGGTTTTACCATCGAAGCCGATAAGGGAGACGGCCTTTCTGCGCATCATCCTCTCGTCCAGTTGCATATTTTTGAATGTTTCGAGGAATAGTATGTTGGCCGAGCTTCCGTTATCCACCAATACTCTTTTTACAATTAGGTTTGCTATCAAGATTTTGATCACTAATGCGTCGTGGTGTGGCGCATCGATCCCTTTGGCCTCTTCTTCCGTGAAGGTGATAGAGTAGTTATCGGTTGTGGGTCCGTCTCTGATGCTATAAATACTGAGGGAGTTTCTCAGCTTTCTCTTTACTGCCGAGCTGGTTAATCCGCATGTCTCGGATCCCCCTGCGATCATGTTGATCACCTTTTCTTCCGCGTTCGCGACTAGGACCGTTTTCGGAGATCGGCGATTTTTATCGGCCTCGGCTGCGATTTCTCGCCCCTTTTCAGATAAATATTCCCGCAAGTGACCCGCTTTTATTAGCTCGGCGACTTCTCTCTTGAGGGTCCAACAGTCGTCCGTGTTGTGGCCATGGTCTCCATGGAACTGGCAGTATCGGGATTTATCTTTCCATACTCCTGCGGGGTTTGCTGGTTTGTCAGGCCATCTGACTCTGTCTCCCATTCCTTTAAGAATTGCAAGGGTTTCTCTTGTGGGAATGGTGAGTGGATAAGGTAGTAGTTCTTTTCTCCTCCGGCCGTATTCGGGGTAATCTGGTCTCGAAGAATTATGGCCGGTATAATCTGGTCTAGACGGGCCGCTGCGGTCAGTCTCCTTGAAGTTGCTCCTCGGCCTTTCAGTTCGGCCGAAATTTCCAGTACTGTTTCGACCGCGGGAGCTTAGCGTATTCTGGGAGCTTCTATGATTTTTGGGCTGGAGCTCCTCCTCATACTCCATCGCGTCTTCGGGCCTTTCCAAAACGTCTTCGAAAGTGCGGGGTTTGATTAGCTTTAGGCTTTCGTAAAACTTGGAAGTCTTCAGTAAGCCCTTGATGAAAGCTTTGGTGGCGCTCTTGTCTCTCTCGGGAATGGTCATTTTGGTCTCTTTGAATCTTCTGACATATTGTCTGAGACTTTCAGCGCTCCCTTGTTTTAGATCATACAAATCATCTACGTCTTTCTCCTTCTTCCTGCTGTCTGAGAATTGGTTCACGAATTTGGTGACCAATGATGAGTATGACTTGATGCTTTTCTCTGGCAGAGCCGAATACCACCTCTGGGCGGTTCCTGTCAAGGTGGAACCAAAACTTTTACACATAATTGCTTCCATATCTTCTTCTGGGATATTGTAGGTTCCCATGCGATTTTTGTATCCGGCGATATGGTCTTTGTTTCATGTTCGGAATTGAGAACCTTTTGGGCATCTTTGTTTCTAGGATCCATGATGTGAAGGGCATGTCGGAATATCGCATTGTCGACGACCTCATCGTGATCCTTCTTCCTGAGGTTCTCTGTACCAGGTCTTTGAGTTCTCTGATTTCCTGATCGCGGCGCCTCTCTCGGTCTTTCCGGGTTGATTTTGGACCTCTTGCTCCTTCGTCGGAACTGCTCATATCGCGGCGATCTGTGTTTTTACGGCTTTCCGTCGACCCATCACTTTCTTCCGATGTCTCCCCACCGGAGTCCTCAAAGTTGAGCTTGCGCTTCCGGAGGGGAGAATATTTCCGGTTTGGTTGCCGGGCTTTTTCCTTGGTGGGGTTCGTGGATCTCCTTCTGGATTCCGCTTCTTTCCTCCACTGTTCCTTCTCTTCTTCAACTTTTTTCAACATCTCTGTCAAGATCGCCAGCTGTTCCTCAGGTGTCTTCGGAACTTGATCTTCCAAGTCGGTGGTATTATGGTTTATTGGAGCCATGTCTGGTAAGAACAGATGCGGAGAATTGTTGTAGATGGAATTTGGAATTTTCAAGAAACCTTAACCTTGTGTGTGAGGTTCGTAACCCCACGGTGGGCGCCAAACTGTGGTGCCAAATAAACCACAGCCAAATATTAGGCTAAGATTGCTTGAGAAAATAGCTAAAAAGCTTACAGAGATAATCTCACAGAGTTTAGCTCTAATGAATGAAAAATCGGATGCCTTTACAATCATTCCTACCTCCTATTTAAAGGAGGTATTTGGGTCCTATCTCTATTTGGATTGGGACTCCTTGTTTTCCTTGAGTTCGGCCTCCTTTTTGGACTTGGTTTCCTTCTTTCAATGGGGTTGGTCTTCATTTATCTATCGGACTTTGGAAATCCTTGGCCTGGTATGATAAGTCTTCCTTCTCCGATTGGGCGTTGGAAATTCGCGTTTAGTTAGGTAATCATTCGGTGGGCTGGAGCGTTTCGGTTCGGACTCTACTATACTCGGCCGAGTTGAACTTCATTGGGCCTTTTGGCCATGTCGGTCGAGCTAGATTGGCGCGTTTCTTGAGCATTTGGCCCTCTTTTTCGGCCGAAGGTAGCTTTTGGGTATCCTCCCTATATTCGGCCGAGCTTGGTTTTAGGATACCCCTTCTGTTTCGGTCGAGCTTGGTTCTGGACTTCGGTTCCCTTTGCTTGCTCTTACCTTCGACTATGATGCCTTATGGTTATTTTCCCACCACAAATATGAAACTTGAACTACATGAAATATTTTTATTTGGACGTTTAAGTATCCATCCAGTATCTTTTTCATCTATTATATAATTTAAAAATTATACTATTTCCGTTTTAAAATATAAAAAATTTTAGAATATTTTTATTTTTAAAATATAATATTTTAAAATAAAAAACAATGGATTAATCCAATTATTATTATTATTATTATTATTATTATTGGGTGCCGAGTCCGACAGTAATTTAAATATCCTGTAAACAACAAATTGATTGTAGTAAACAAGGTCGAATCCACAGAAAACGGTTATCAATTGTGTATTGTATACTGACCAAGTAATGTAAATGGGGGTTTGAAAAGTGGATTTGGATTGAATGTTAAAAACGCTAAATATTAACAATCAAATATATTAAAAGACCCAGCTAACCGATTATTTAATTAATGTGTTGATCATTGATTCTAAAGATATCTCTATCGAATTTAATAACCACAATTATAGTTATTGACAACGTGCCTAATAACCAATCTTTTCCTTAGTTATTAGACTGACCGGGTACGACCCTTCGAATCAATCACTAATCTAACACGTAGATTGCAATATGAACTAGAAAAGACCTATGGTCATAGCCAATGAATCAGTACGACAGTTCTTGAACTATGATTGTGAAACCTCAACACTACCTATATTAGATTAATTACGAATTATCTAACATGCAGTGTATTAGCATACTCAATTAACCAATTGCACGCTTAATCAATTAATTAAGATAATTCATTCTTCAAGTATACTAAAGCCTGATTCATTCTTCAAGTATTTTCAGAAAACAAAAGATAATTCAACTATCTGTTCTGCAGAGTAAATATACTTCGTTAAGAAAAATAACAAAACCCATAAAATCTCCTCAAAATCCTCTCTAGTATAATCTCTGATTTAATTTTTGAAAGATGTGAAAGTTTGTCTTTAATCCTTGACTTTCTGCATTTTTGGTCTTTAATCCCAGAAATCTTCATAATTTGCACTAATGTCTCCAAACTGTTCATATTCACAAAAATAGGGTAAATTAGTATAAAATCACAATAATGTCTTCAAAATAATTAATGAAATCGTGAATAAATATTGCACATATGGTGCTTAATCAATTATTATTTTAAGAAAAATTGGATTATTGGATTACAGTTAGTGGGAGGACCTTATATGGAAAGACGCATGCCATGATGATGATATCTATCTTCTTTAGCTGCTGCTGTGGAGAATGAGACCATTTCTTCATGCTCTTCTAATATTTGATTTAAAGATGAAGATTTGGCTGTGTGTGTTTGAAGATAAGAACGCTACTAATTAGAAAACTGAAGATCCTTATCATCTTTTCACGATTCCTCTGAGAATGGCGGGCCTATATTGGTGGCCCTGTCCAATTGAGGTCAAGTAAGATTTCCCATCACGGGGTCCTCTCTATAAGAATGTGGAAAGTCACGCTCTAAAGAAAATATTTTATTTAGCACATTTTATTTTATATTCAAACCATTATTGCAACGCAATGCTGGTCACTCATTGGTGTTGATATTTTTATTTTTAAAAATATATAATAAATAAAGTTTTAAGAAATCAAAATTAATTAACAATCCAAATTATTATAAATTAACCTTAAATAATTTAATTAATTTAGTAAAACATGTAATTAATTCAGCAATGAAGGTGAATTCAAAGCCTCTGTGACTTTTGTCTTGAAACTAGCGGCACACAAATTAAATTATAATATGACCATCTCCGACGGGAATTTTTTTGGATAGATTGACTCTTGACTTCTAATTTTTAAAAGCTATTTCAGATGATATTTGAGTAACTGACAGGAATTAAGAAACTTTTCCAAATGAAATAAAAAATATTAACTTTCTAAAAATGATTTCTACTTCTTTTCTTTTACGGTCAGAAGTTAAAAGTAAAAATAATACCAAACAGACCCATAATAAGATTAGTGAAATTGTGGAATTGTGGAGACACCCATCTCTCGAATGAGAAGCTCAAATATCATCATTACACACTCTTAATATAAAATAACTATTTGAGTACTATGGACGGTCTAAAGAAAAAATTTTATCCATTTCCAATTTCATGCTACCTATTTATTAGTGTATTATTAATACCTAAATTAGCTAACTTGTAATGGAGACTTCTCATGAGCTTTGATGTTGTGAATGAGTGAGACTTTTCTAACATGTTGCATGGCGAATCAGACTCTTGGACACCTTTTAATTTGCTGCTATTGAATGTGACATGGGTTCACCAGAAAATGATCATGCATTTAAACCAACATTTGCCCACCCATCTACTCCGTCTGCCAAACCAATGGCTTACTATTTCGGCATCTTCACTTGTGATTCCAAGTTTCCAATGTTCTGCTAAGATACATAAAGTTGTGCCATTACATCCTAATTTTTAATTGTGGACTCCAACGAGGTTTCAGTATTCTTTATTAGAAAGTTAATTTGTAATCTAGAATATCCTAGTATTTCTATAATCTAGAGTATTCTAGTGTATCTATTATCTAGAGTATTCTAGTGTTTCTGGTATTTAGAGTATTCTGGGAATGTCAAGAGTCATCTGAAGTATCTATTTAATCTAGTTGTATTTTACAATAAGTAACAACTAATGAAAAAGAAATTTAGCAGAGCATCTCAAAAGCCTCTATTTTCTTACCAAAATGAAATCCAACTCTAACAAATTTGGTATCAGAGCCTAGGTTAACATCATCAAATCTACCGAAAAAAAAAAAAGACTTTAACCTCTTCTCCTTCTTTATTTTCATACTCTCCCAATCAAGTGCTAATCTTCGAAGGTGAATAATGCAAACATTCTTCATCTCTTAAGACCTATAAGATATATTTGAAGAAGGTTGTCCAAATTTATCAGACAAGGAGGAGATTCCAGCCAAAGAAAGACAAGCACCAGAAAATCAATATAAAGAAAACAAGAAAAATGATGCATTAGCCCTGCGATATATTCAACAAGGAGTTGGTAAATCCATATTTCCTAGAATCTTTGGCGTAAATAATGCTAGAGATGCATGAAATATATTGAAAATGGAGTTTTAAGGTTCTCAAAAGACAATAACTTTAAAGCTGCAGACATTATGGAAAGACTTCGACAACTTGTCGATGAAAAAAATGAAAAGACTCGTGATTTTTCATCACGAGTCACAGAAATAGTCAATCAAATACGATGTTGTGGAGATACAATTAATGAGAAGAAAGGTTTAGAAAACAATACTTAGAAGCCTTCCACCTAAATTCGATCATGCAACCACAGCAACTGAAGAATCTAAAAATCTGTCAAAGATGACCATACATGAATTAACCGGTTTGCTTTTGGCACATGACGAATGAATAAATCACTCCTCAAATGCCCTGCCAGTTGAGCAAGCATTTCAGTCAAAGCTTCAGATGGATTGCAAGAGAACCAACCAATTTAATCAAGAAAGGAGTGGACAATTTCACAAAAGAGGTCAGAAGAAAGGAGGAAATCGTAACAAACATCATGGAAGTTCTAAGAAGTCATCTGGTATATCTTACTCTGAATGCATAATTTTTAAACGCACTAATCATGAATCAAAAGATTGCAGATACAGATGCAGAAGGTGTAAAATCCCTAACCATTCACAAAGGGATTATTGGTATCAGAATAAGACGGATCAAAATGAGGCAAATTATGAAAAAGAAACTGATGAATAACACCTACTTTATTCGTGCTTGAATGCTGAGAATGAATCTTTTAGCATTTGGTATCTAGACAGCGGTTACAACAATCATATGGCGGGTGATTTGGATATTTTTGTAAAGTTTGATCCAAATATCACATCTCAAGTGAAGATGGGAGATGGAAAATTGCAGAAGGTGGAAGGAAAAGGCATCATTGTTATCCATACACGAGGAGGTAACTAAAAACTCATTGATGATGTTCTGTATGTGCCTAATCTCACTCATAATCTCTATGTGCCTAATCTCACTCATAATCTCTGAAGTGTTGGTCAACTTCTACAAAAAGATTATTTTGTTTGTTTTGATAATGGAAGGTGTAGAGTAATTGATAAGAAGCCTGACAGCATTGTGGCTAAGACTTTAAGGTGACAAGAAATAAAGTCTTTTCTCTCATTTTACCTATAAATGAAAAAATAGCTTTCAAAGCTGAAAGTACAAACTTGACATTTCTTTGGCATCTCAGATATGGCCATCTAAATTTCAAGGGACTGAATTTACTGAAAGAAAAGAATATGGTTGTTGGGCTGCCAAATATCAACAAATATGAGAAGGTGTGTGAAGGTTGTGTCTATGGAAACATGCACAAGCTGTCATTTCCTAAAACATCATGGAGAGCGAAGGAACCATTAGAACTTGTGCATTCCGATATATGTGGTCCAATGAGGACACCATTTCTAGGACAGAAAAAGTACTTCATTTTATTCGTTGATGATTTTACAAGAATGATATGGATTTATTTTTTGGGTGAAAAATTAGAGACATTTTCAGTTTTTCTCCGGTTCAAAGCACTTGTAGAAAAGCAAAGTGGGCACTGCATAAAAACATTGAGAACAAACAGAGGTGGGGAATATATCTATACTCCATTCATGGATTATTGCAGAGAAAATGGTATAAGAATACAACTGACAGTAAGCAAAAATCCACAACAGAATGAAGTAATAGAGCGGAAAAATCGTACCATCATAGAGATGGCAATAAGTATATTGAAAGTTAAGAATCTTCCCAATAGTTTATGGGCGGAAGCGGTTCACACTGCAGTATACATTTTAAATTGTTCCTCTGCCAAAGCTGTGATGGAAATGACGCCATTTGAAGCATGTAACAAGAGGAAACCTGTTGTGGATCACCTTAAAGTCTTCGGCAGCACTACATATGCACTCTTACCAGCCTCCAAGAGAGAAAAGTTTGATAAAAAGGGGGAGAAATTATTATTCATTGGATATAATGACGAATCTAAAGGATATCCTTTACTAAATCCATTGACAAATCAACTTATCATCTCAAGAGATGTTATATTTGATGAAGCTATCTCATGGGAATGGAAGAGTAAGCAGAAGTCTCTCCAAAGCACATAAGAAGAAAATATTCAGTCCACTTCGTATTCTATTCCCTTTCAAATCACTGGTGAAGAAGAAAATTTGGAGTCTTCAAGACAAGTAGCTGAAACAGATTCTGAAAGCCCTCCCAAAAAGTTGTGTTCTCTGAGACATTTATGATTCTCGTGATGTAGCATTTTTTTCTTGTGAACCTCAATCATTTGCGGAAGCATAAAAAAAATAAGGCATGGATTGAAGCAATAGATAATGAAATATCCATGACTGAAAAAATAAAACATGGAAGCTCGTAGACTTACCAGAAGGAAATGAAACAATTGGACTGAAATGGGTTTACAAGGTTAAAAATAATGAACATGTTTCAATTCAAAAGTACAAAGATCGACTTGTCGCTAAGGGATACTCACAGCAACCAAGAGTTGATTTTACAAAAACATGTACTCCTGTCGCTCGGATGGAAACAATTCGTATAGTTCTAGCACTTGCTTGCCAACTATTCATAAATGTCTTTCAACTTGATGTTAAATCAGCTTTTTTAAATGGTGAAATTCAAAAAGAAATTTATGTTGAGCAACCGGAGGGATATCAAGTGAAAGGGGAAGAAGAGAAGGTATATCGCCTTAAAAAGGCGTTGTACGGTTTGAAACAAGCACCTTGCGCTTGGAACAACAAAATAGATTCATATTTTATTCAAAATGGATTTCTTAAAAGTTCAAGTGAGCCTTCTCTTTATTCCAAAAAAAATATGGAGGTGAATTTCTTATGGTATGTCTATATGTTGATGATTTAATTTATTTTGGTACTAATTTAAAAACTGTGGAAGAATTTAAGATGCAGATGATGAATTGGGATGCAAGTAAAGTAAGAAAAAGGAAATAATTCTCTTTCTCAAGAGAGTACACTGCATATTTATTAAAGAAATTTCACATAGAGCATTCCAAGCCAATTGCCACTCCAATGGCTTTAAATGAAAAGCTGTTGCAAAATGATGGGGTTGAAAAAGTTTATCCCATAATTTTTAGAGCTCTTGTTGGTTTTCTGATACATCTTACAAATACAAGACTTGACATTGCGCATTCTGTTAGTATTGTTTCTAGATTTATGCAGGAACCAAGTAAAATACGTTATGCTGCAGCGGAGAGGATTCTGACATATCTCCTAGGTACCAAGAAGCATGGTCTTGTCTATGAGAAGGAAGAAGACGAAAACTTGCTTGGTTATATAAACAGTGACTAGGCTAGATCAATTGAAGATAGGAAAAGCATATCAGGATATATTTTTTGCTTAGGATCAAATGTGATTTCATGGAGTTCAAAGAAGCAAAAGATTGTTGCTGTGTCATCAGCTGAAGCAGAATACATGGCCGCTATAGATGTTGCTGGTGTAGCTGTTTGGTTAAGAAGAATTCTTAAGGATTTGTAGTTTGAGCGAAAGGAGTCAACCACTATCTTCTGTGATAATAAATCTGCTATTAAAATGACTAAAAATCCAAATTTTCATGCTCGATCAAAGCATATAGAGTTGTGTCATCACTTCATCAGAGATTTGGTTAACAAAGGAGAAATTATTATGAGGTTCATCTCAACAAATGATCAACCAGCTAACTTTCTGTCAAAGGCGGTTTCAATGGAGAAATATGAGAAGTTCAAAACGATGTTGAAGATTACAAATTAAGGAGGCGTATTTGAAAGTTAATTTGTAATCTAGAATGTTCTAGCATTTGTATAATCTAGAATTCTAGTGTATCTATTATCTAAAGTATTTTAGTGTTTCTGGTATCTAGAGTATTCTGGGAATGTCAAGAGTCATCTGAAGTATCTATTTAATCTAGTTGTATTCTACATTAAGTAACAACTAATGAAAAAGAAATTTAACAAAGCATCTCAAAAGCCTCTATTTTCTTACTAAAACTAAATCCAACTCTAATATTCTTTACCTCATTTTTTTAATATCTGATTTTCTGCTTGAAGATAAAAATAAAATAATAATAAAAAAAAAAAAAAAAAATTCTATTTGCAGTGGAACATCTTGGTGATGCAAAAGTGCATTGGAGATCAAACATGAACACTTGACTATAGATATTTTAGCCATATTAGATTCCAAACTATATGTAAAGAATTCATTTTCACAGTCCCACAGTGACTAATTTCATCCAAAATACTTATTTATATTGTCTCTTACACTTGAAGCATCTTTTGGTCCAGCATAGTTGTTCAAAACATATGAAATTTCCTCGACAAACTATTCAAGATGAGCTGCATGAATGAAACTTTATAAAAGGGTTCATAAGTGAGAACTGTTCCACCTAAAAACATGGATAAAATAATTTACAGGTATCAATGAAAAAAAGGAACAATTATCTTCTCCAAGATCTTATCTAAACTATTCTGACCAAACATTTTATCTTAATTCCTACACTAATTCAATGGTTTAGGAATTGACATGCTCATATTAGAATCTAAAATGTTGACTCATTTCTCTGATTATCATGTCATTAAATACAATTGACAAACTCTTTAAATTACTATATTGGATTGCTTATACTATAGCTCCATCATTTGTATAACTTCTGTCAGCACCTTGCAGTCAAATATCAATAATTTCTCAAGGTGAACCAGACTTTTAGCACTCTAAGATTTAAATAGGTTCTCTACAAAAAGGTTGTAGTAATGTAATATATTTATAGTATTTTATCTAAATAAAACTAACTTGCTAGAATCATATGTCTTGCACAAAGCCAGCTATTAAGAAAATAGGCTCCATCATTTCTTCGAACCAAAATATGTAAATAGAGAAATGTCAAAATTTTAATAGCAGCACTACTTGTAAAAATAAAAAAAATAAAAAAAAAATGGACATAAAAGTACATGTTATGGGCATTTTAAGTTTTCTTACCTTGTGCAAGGTATGTTTGATAAAAGTACATGTTATGGGTATTTTAAGTTTTCTTACCCTGTGCAAGGTATCTTTGTACTGTTCTCATTGCATTACTCAAGACTAATCTTGTAATGATGTAATATGAATCATAACCTTCAATTTAGAAAGTATCATACAACAAAATTCCCTTTCAATTAATATTGGTTTAATAGATTTGGAAAAGAATAGAAATCGTTGATAAGATTGGCAACCTATATACTTGTAATATGTATTCTCGTGTTTTAAGATCACGATCAAGTGCGGGTTGTGATATCTTTAGTTTTACAATAAAAAGATATCTGTCAACCATGAAGTGCATATAAGTAAATTTTTTGAATTAAAAGAAATGAAGAAGCTACCACAAAAATGAAGCCCATATATATAATTTATAACATCAAAATTGTTGACTCTAAGTTTTTCATCCTAGAGGAAGATGCAAGTATATTCTATGATGATACACCTCCCATATCCTATAAAAAAATAATAAATATTTCATATAATGCAATAAAATTTTAACACTCAAGAAATCACAATCAAATAATTTTACATAGCCAATAAAATACAAATTCCATACTCAGAAAACCACAATCAAATAACCATGTAAATGAAATAACACTAGGAAAAAAAAAAAAAAAAAAAACTAAGCACAAAATATCAACTGAAATACTCATTGCAATATGGTGCTAAATTTTTTCTAGATAAGTTTAATCTCCCCATTTAATTTTATTTCTTTATGACTAGCCCATCTATTTTTCGGAGAAAAAAAAAGAACAACGGAAACAAAAAGACCACCATAATCAAATCAAATTGACCAATAAATATCAAACGAAATTCATTAATAACAAAACGAAAAAAAAATCAACCACCCTACATCTTCGAACATTACAAGATCAAATTAAAGCTAAGAGGAAAAAAAATATTGGAGCTCTAATTATGAATCAGGTTATGTAATTTGGTAAAAAAAAAAGATGAAAATACATGTGAATCAAGTTATGTAACAGGAAATTGAATCTACAATAAACGAATTGGAGGAATAGCAACGAAATTGAATTCATACTTTTTGATCTAATTTATAGCTTTTAGACAATGGAATTGAATATACAAATTGATCCTCTTCTATTTAAATTGAGAAACAAAAAGAAAATATAAAATAGAAGAGGATCAAATCTAATAGTATTTTGTAGTGGAGTGCGAAGGAAAGCTTGGAGATTTATTCTTGTAGAGTGCTCCAGAGAGCATAGGCTAAGTTTTGTACCGCATGAGGGACCATATAGTATTTTGGAGCCAAAGTGATAAGTGTTTTCAGTTCAAATGTCTCTTTTCTTCTCTATGTTGCCTTTTTTTAAGATTAAGAATCAAAACGATTAACCGAAATTCCTTATTTTCAATTAATCACCAATAGTTAATCTCTTTATTTGACTAGCAACGAGTAACATACCTTTTTTATTGTATTATAACGGACAGTTTCCACTCTTAAAAGAGTTTCTCCATTAGTTTCTCTATCATGATTTATTTACATTAGTACTAGGAAAGTCTCTTAATTTTCCCATGTTACCTTTCTAGTAAACTAGTATATATGGTAGATAACTTTGTGATCAAGGGATCAATTCAATACGAAATATATTCTGAAATATCTTTGATTATCATGATATTAGAGCCCTGATATCTTCGAAATATATTTTTCAACGATTATTCCCATTCATATTTTTTCTTGTTTATTTTTTTTCTTATAGTCATTTTGATCACTATTGAAAGGTGTAATGGATACTATGGATGGTCACAAAAATCATGACGTATTGATCACTCGGTTCGACAGAACAAACTATACCCTGTGGGAATTTCACTTTAGGATGTACATCGAAGGTAAAGGCCTCTTAGATTTATTACTTGGTACTAATGCTGCTCCTGCCGATGTCAAATGAAAAGCTCTCCGACAATCCATTAATGCTCGCATTATTTCTTGGCTGCTTAATTGTGTTACACCTGACATTGTCATGAGCCTCCATCCCTTCAAATCTTCCTCTGATATGTGGAATTATCTCCGACTTATTTATCAGCAAAACAACCATACCCGTAATTTTCAACTTGAAAAAAACATATCAGAATATACACAAGGTGATAAAGATATCGTACTTTTTATTCTGAATTAATATCTCTTTGGTCTGAGCAAGATCAAACTATTGGAACAAAAATGTTGGCGGAAACTCTTCTTGAAATCTTGAATGGAGGGAAAAAACTAATATTTTCAGTTACTTATGAAACTCCGACTAGAGTTCGAAGCAATTCGGGCAAATCTTTTAAGTCATGAGTCCCTTCCTCCTATTGAAGTGATTCAAGGTGAACTTTCACGTGAAGAGACTCATCTCCAAACTCAGACCACTCTCAATAGCACTTCATCAATCGACACAACCTTATATTCGGCTCGTTCGAACTTTAACAAAAGCTCACAAGTAAAGAGATGTTATGAATGCAATGAGGAATGTCATATTGTGTCTCATTATCAAAAGAATTTTTTTTATTTACTGCAAAAATGCTGGTCATATTCTTCCAGATTGTCGTCGCCGCCCAGCCCAACCCAACACAACAGATTTGCTACTTCAACAACCAATACCAATATTGTCTTAGCTGCTGCATATTCTGTAATTGATCGCCAATCGACAAATAACTTTGCCTCTACTAAACCTCAACCTATAATAGCACTCTCAACAGTAATTTGTATGGATATGGACTTAGAAAACTAGTGTCAATTTTGATCGCGGGCTTTTTTATCCGCTCCGTACGGATAACGGAATTTAGCGGACTTGAGCGGATATCCGCTATTTTCAATATAAATTTTTTAAAAATTAAAATTTTCTGACTTGCTCTACTTTAATAAAAAAAATCAAGATTCACAACTAATAAACCCTAAACTTCACAGTATCGATACTCACCTCTCTTAGACATCTACCGTTGATAACTAGTGTACGAATATGGACTTAAAAAGTGGTGTCAATCTACTCCAGTCCGCTTTAGAGTGTGTGTTTTTTTCCGAAATATTTGATAACCGTAGTTTTTAGATTTTGTGATAGTCTTTTGAGATTGTGCAAGTAATAAAATTTTAGACCATAACTATATTGTTTATTTCATGTGACATCTATACTTCTTACTAGTGTTCTAGTTTAATCTTTTTTATTATGTTTGATTATTTATTACTGTAGTAGTTAAATTAATATGTGATGGAATATATATATATGTATATATATATAACCATACTTGAATAAGATGGATGCAAAATAGCTTATAAATTGAGTAATAAAGACCATAAAAAATATACAACTCTTCAACAAGATGCATTAATAAAAAAAAGTTGAAAATTAACAGACATGTCCGGGTCCATTCGTATGGATCCGCAGGCAGACCTGGACTTGAAAAATAAATCCGTTTTAGAAAACGGACATGTCCGCTCAGGTTCATTTTTTTGAAAAAGTCCGTACGGACCGGACCGGACAGTCCGTTCTGACAGTGCTACTCAACAGTAACTGCTACCTCATCAAGTTCCTTCGATCCATATGCTTTGACAAAATTGATTCAAGAATCTGTGGCGGCTGCATTCCATAAAATGACATCACAATATCCTGGCATTAACGGTAATAAATCTCTCTCTCAATGTTACATAGACTCTACTTGTTCTAATCATATGACAGGTGAAGTACAAAATATAATGAACATGCAAATGGCCAATCCACAACAATGGATTATCACGGCTAACGGTGGCAGCCTAACTGCAAAGGGCATTGGCTCTGTGAATTTTTTAAATAATATTTTATATGTTCCTCGCTTAACTACTAACCTTATATATGTTGATCAATTAGTTGCAAATTATTGTATTGTGGCATTTTCACCTCAAGGTTGTATTGTGTTGAATATGAAGACAAGGGAAGTGATTGCAACGGGTCATAAAGTTAGGCGCTTATTTTTGTTACAATTTTTAATCATTCCAAATTTAAATATTTTCTCACTGTCTCCAATAAAGATGTTGAACATTCGAATAATTTATTTAATATTTGGCATCATCTTCTTGGGCATCCGCAAGCTCAACGACTTTATTATATGTTAAAAAACTGCCTAAATTCTGAAAAATTTGTTATTCCTCATTCTTTAACTTGTGAAAATTTTGCACAATCAAAAAGTCATAAATTATCATTTTCAAAAATATTACTACTTATACAAAACCTTTTGATCTAGACATAGTGATGTTTGGGGACCATCCCTTATATTATCACGCCTAAGATATAAATATTTTATTATTATTTATTGATCATATTTCTCGTTATACATGGATTTTTTCTTCGAAATAAAAATGAAGTCAGTGGTTATATTAAATAGTTTTCATCTTACGTTGAAAATCAATTTCAAACGAAAATAAAAAAATTTCGCTCCGACAATGGTGGAGAATTTACGAGTAGTGATCTTAAAAAAATTTGATGTTAGTGGAATTATTTCTCAAACAACTTGTCCACATACACCTACAAAATGGGATAGTTGAAAGAAAGAATCGCCACATTCTTGAAACAGCTCTTGCATTACTTGGAACAGCACACCTACCTCATAACTTTTGTTTAGGTATACTCAATGAAATATAAGGCTAATGGATCCTTAGATCGCTACAAGGCCCATTTGGTTGCCCAAGGCTACAAGCAAGAATACGGACTTGATTATAATGAAACATTTGCTCCCTGTTGCAAAGATTTCTACTGTGTGTATACTTTTGTCTCTTTCTGCGATTCACAATTGGAAACTTCATCAAATTGATGTAAAAAATGCATTCCTCCACTGTGATCTTCAAGAGGTAATCTATATGAAGTCACCCCTTGGGCTTTCTCTGGCAGACCTAATTTGGTTTGTCGCCTCTATAAATCCTTATATGGGCTTAAACAAGCCCCTCGAGCTTGTTTTGAAAAAATTCGTAAAACCATAATTCAAGCAGGATTTCATCAAAGCAAGTGTGACTATTCTATGTTCTTGCGATATTCTTTCAATGGTATCAATATCTTACTCATTTATGTTGATGACATTATTATTACTAGTAGTGATGCTAATGGAATTTTAGAGTTAAAATATTTATTCAATGCGGCCTTCAAAATGAAAGATCTAGACCCACTAACGTATTTTTTTGGGATTGGACGTCTTTTATTTGCAGGATGGAATCAAGTTGTCTCAAAACAAATATGCTAAAGAGTTAATCAGACTCGATCATATTACCGGTGACAAGATGGCCTTCACACCAATGAAACAAAATATCAAAAATTCACACATGAAGATGGAAGCCCTTTAGAAGATGCAACTCTCTACAGGAAGCTCATTGCTAGCCTAATCTATTTAACAATGACTAGGCCTGACATTTCTTATCCAGTCCAAGTGCTTAGTCAATTTGTTAAAAATCCATGTCAGCACCATTATAGTGTTGCTTTTCGCATCATTAGATATATCTGAAGTACCATTAACCAAGGCCTATTCTTTCCCTCTTCATCTTCAATTACCTTATCTAGATATGCTTATGCAGATTGGGCTGGATGTGCTGCAACTCTCTGTTCTATAACAGGTTGGTGTATGTTTTTAGGTTCCTCTCCCATCTTGTGAATATGCAAGAAACAAACTCGTGTCTCCAAATCATCCACTGAAGCAGAATATCGTGCTATGTCAAGCGCATGTTCTGAAATAGTATGGATTCGATGTCTATTAGCCGAACCAAATGAACAACTCACTACTCCTACAACTCTTTGTGGTGACAACACAAGTGCAATACAAATCGCTACCAACCATGTCTATCATGAGAACACCAAACATTTTGAAGTGGATTGTCATTATATTCGTGAACAAGTTAAAGGCAAAATCATCAAATTATCCTACATCTCCACACATGATCAAATTGCTGATATCCTTACTAAAGCTATGTCCGGAAATAGTCATAATTTCTTTATCTCTAAACTCCTGCTTCGTGATACATAGCATTTGTTTGAAGGGGGATATTGACGGAAATTCCTTATTTCCAATTAATCACCAATAATTCCTCTCCTCATTTGACTACCAACGGTAGCATACCTTTTTATTGTATTATAACGGATACTTTCCACTCTCAGAAGATTTCCTCCATTAGTTCCTTAGTCATGATTTGTTTACATTAGTATTAGGAAAATCTCTTAATTTTCTCGTATTACCTTTCTTGTAAACTAGTATATATAGTAGATAACTTTGTAATAAATGGATCAATTTAATACGAAATCCAAATTCGAAATATATTCTGAAATATCTTTGATTATCATAAACACAAATTCATTAGAACCATAGCACAACAGAACCAAAACCATCGTAACACCAAGAAGCAATTCCAAACAACCCAATTTCACAAATCATATTCCACCACCCCTTAAAAAAATAAAAAAATAAAAAAGCAAAACTAAACTGGTATAAAAAAAAAAACCTACATCAAACAAACCATTAAAAACTTAACATTATGATCCATAAATACTTATAAAGGTGAAAACCGACCTGGAGTCTCACCAAATCAACACCTCATCTTTTATAAATAAAAAATAAAGAATAAGATAAAAAAAAAATGAGTCAAGTGAGTCGAATAAATTTTTATAAATAAAAAATAAAGAATAAGATAAAAAGAAAATGAGGTTTTGCACCTTTTTATAGAGTTTTACTTACATATTGTCAATCACAATTTCAAGTACACATCTTATCTTAATGTCTGAGTTAGGGGCACTACCCATTCCATATTGGATCGGTTGCTTCAAGATAATGCTACCACTAGTATCTTCACATTCAATTCGATTTGATTCAACTTTTACGTTCAAAGGAAAATAATAAATAAATTTAGCGAATTATGAAATAAAATATCAAGCGCCCTATGACTTGAATCCAAAACTAATCACCAATTCAAATAAAATCAAACAAAACCCTTGTACAATTAACTAAAACTTCATATCAACATAATTTGAAAAGGTATCACTAAAATCAATCAAACCACATTATCACAATTCAACCTTTCAACACAAAAACAAACAAAAATCGAAAATTACTGACCAGGTCAATGCCAAGACGAGAAAACATTCTTAGAAACTTACTCCAATCTATATATTTATATAAAGCGGAATCCTCAGCGGCCTCCACAAAATGATGTGGCAGCACTATCGTTGGGTGGAAAAATCTCTAAAATATAATGTTTTGAGATTTGAACATATTCTGCGAATGAAACGATGACACGTGTCACTATCTTCTAAGAGTCTCTTTCACCTCTTTCTCTCTCCCATTAATTTCTTGAAACCATTTACTTCTTTTCTTTCTCCTATTAATTTCACAAAGCCCTTTACATCTATTTCTATATATGGTTTTCACAATCATTGTAGTTCTCTGTCTCTTCAATTTTGTGTCTATTTCTCTACTTTATCCGATTTCAAAATCAATATCTCCCCATCAAAACTCTTCAATTCAATCTCCAGAATGAAATGAAGATAACGAAAAAAGTTTTGACCCAAAACTAAGATTTGAATTAGCAATCGCAATATCAGATCATCTCCTGTGGGATGTAAATCTATTAGTTTGCACATTCACGTGGATATTCTGGATTTTTTATTTAAAAAATCAACTCCAATGGCAACGTGAATTCACAATGTCCAAGTGACATGACAAAAAAAATAATAGAGGGTATGAAGTAGAGCTTCTATTTTCCATATTCTAGTTGACGATGTCAATCAATATTTTTAAATTGTAATTACCATATTTCTATTTAAATTATAAATTAAAAAGAAAATAGAAGTTTAATTCTAATGGGTTATAAATTAGGGAAATCTAAATAGATAATAATCACTGTGGGCTGTTTTTATTTTTTTCTCTCTAGAAATACTATTTTTGACACATCATTATCTACACCCTATATTTATTATGCCATATATGTTTTAATCCACTAAACTATTGGAGATACTCTCATAATCGGAGTCTCTAACAATGTGGATGTTCCTTTCGCTCTTGAAGCTTATCTCTTCAGCGTTAATATTGCTTCCTCCACCATCTTCCCCATTACGCTCCATGCATTATCTTTTCTCGCTCAAAACCAGATAATCAATCAAATTGAATCTCTAAAAATAAAACCCCTCCATCGAACACATAATCAATTAAATTTAATCTTTCTGTCATCAGTATTTACTCACAATCGCGGTCTCTCTCCAATCTTTCTGCCTCGCACAAGTAGTTTAACATTTGTGAATTTCAGAATTATCTTACTTTTTATGCTTTCTCGATCTGTCGTTAATATAATTTGCAGTTTCTTGATTTCTATTTTGAAGTATACATCGTGAAAGGAGTAGTTACAAAAACCTACCTACTCTTCATATGGATAATCGAAATTTTCTAAAAATAAACCGTATTACTTCAAACTAGTGTATTCCAATTCTTTTATGTTCTGGTTCATCTTTATTTTGTCGGTAAATTCAACCTACTCCTTCTGACTTCAATTACTTTTGTATCTGGAAATGGAGGATCATAGCCCATCTTAGACGGAGAAAAATTTGAGTCGGTGCATCCTACAATGTAGGTAGGTAATAGATATATAGTAAAAATGAAAGTCACATCTTCTACTAAATATTTATGGATTAATAATAATATATATTTATACTATTTTATTGAAAAAAAAACCGTACAATAATAAATATGACACATTGATATGATTTTCATATTTACTCTTCCGAATCCTTCTAGTCCACTTCCGAAATTTTTTTTTTACATTTATGTATTTGCAATTTTTATAATATACTAGTATTGTTCTACACGCAAGGCGTGTGGTTTTTTTTTTTTAAAATTATTTTAGTTGATTAAATTATTTTTTTGAATTATAAATAAAATTTAATTAAATTATGAAAAATATAAATTATTTATATAAAAAATTAAATTAAATGTATATCCATCTAATATTATTAAGAATTTTTTATTAAAAAAATTATATTTTTAGACTAACATTCAAATTTTTACAAAATTAAACTTTTTAATTTCACTTTTTTTTTTCAAAAAAAATAGACTAAAATTATCATTTTACCCTTATATTAGTAAAAACATATCTAGTAGTTTCCCGGTATTCACACTGGTAAGCATGCTTGATTTTGCCTACTTCTCGGTAGTACATAGCACCGGAAAATAATGTTTGGCTTTCCAGTATTATACACCAGGAAGCATGCTTGATTTTGCCTGCTTCCCAGTAGTACATACCGAAAAGCTCAATTTTTGCAATTTTTTTTTTAAAAATTTAGCTTTGCAATTTTATTATAAAAAATTTTAAAAGTGTAAAAAATTTGGGTTGACCTAAAACTAAAAAAAAATAGTTAACAATGTCTAATTTTGTAAATTTTCACTTATCAACATTATAATTTTTTTAAAAAAATTATATAACTTGAATATTTTGTTTTCCAATGGTATATATATCAACTTTTAATCTAAATTAATATATTATTGGATTAAAATTCAATTATAAAATAATTAAATTGATGAAATTAAATATACAATTATAAAATTATTAAAATAAATAAATTATTTTATATTATCCAATTATAATATAATAACATTAGAGATGATGATGGGTTTCACTGACTCCATCTCGTAGGATTTGATTCTAATCCATCTAGTAGTTTGTAGATGTGAACTCCAACCAAATCGTATTAGGATCCAAACGATTGACACACAATCATTTCGATCTAAATATACATGAATTTAATAAAATTTTGTCTATATACTTATTGTTTTTTCATTAATGTCACATATAATATACTACAAGAAAGATTATTATTATTTTTTAATTAGTAATAAATTTTTGTTTTTTTTTTAAATTCAGTGTTAGTAGTTGATAGTATATGTTTTCCAATTCAAATCGTGTGTACATATGACTTACAAATGATATTTATCATTGAAAAATTCACACTTGGGTTTGGATTCATTCAAAAAGTATAATAATAATATCATTATTATTATTATTTATTTAAATTCAATACATTTATAAACAAAATCGAGTTTAAATCAAGTCGGATGTTTTTGCAACTCTAAATATAATATAATATTTTATTTTATTATAACATATAAATATATTTTTTCTTATAAGAATAAATTAAATTTTAAAATTATATATTATTAAATTATTTAGTTATAAAAAATTAATTTATATATTTACACATTATTTGATGTTATTGAAATTAAAAATTAAAAAATCATAAATAATTAATTTATTATTTTTTATATATTATATTTACCTACCAATTTATTTATTGTATAATTCATTATAATAATTAGTGAATATTAAAAATATTTTACAAAAATTAGACGCTGAAAAATAAAATGAAAATAGATTATGGGGTACTTTTATATACATAGTTTAGCCATTGCTATATTAATTATTGATGTGAAAACAAATTCGTCAAAAAATTAAAAATGGAATCAATTGTGAACAATTAATTTTGAAACTTGTATATGTATTTTGTTTAAATTAATAATAATAAAAGGAAAAAAATCCAATTCAGGAAGAAAAAAAAAAAATCCAATCCAAAAATATACAAATGAGAAAAAAAGTACTGAAGTGACAAATTGTCTTTTAGTCCAAACAAAATTTCTGGTTAATCCGTATAAAGATTGAGATGGATTTGAAAAAGATGAATTTACTTCTATGCCCATCATTTACTTTCCACTTATTGTATTAAGTAATAATGTAATATTTGTAAAATAGCAAGGGTAGAAAAGGAAAAAAAATAGTAAGACGACGTTAACCACGCTTTTATATATAGTAAAGAAATAGAATAATTATTTCAATAATAACTAATAAAATTATTAATATATATAATTGTTTAATTTTAAAATTTAATCAATCTATTTTAAAATTTTAATAAATTAAAGGGTAGTATTTTAAATTAATTTAATTTAATTTTAATCTATAAATATTCATGATTATCTATTAATACTAATTAATTTATATTTTTAAAAAAATAAATATTTTTAATTATAAATATGAGATATTTGTATTTTTAAGTTTTTAATTATGAGGATAATATTAAAATTTTTATAAAAATAAATATATTTTTTAAAAAAAAAAATCACTCAATATACCTAAATTTTGTTATCATTTTTTTAAAATAAAAAATAAAAAATCCCACCATTACAACTTCACAAAACAAACAAAATGAAGCATATTTATCCATATTTTATATTGAAAATTAAAATGAATTTAAATTTATATCAAAACAAAAATATTAAACTATTTTTCTATATATCCAAAATTCATAGAAAATAATAAATTTTTTATTATTTTTTCTAATATTAAATATAGTAAAATTTTAAACTGTAAAATTTTTCATGAGGTGTTTAATTTTAAAAAACTTTAATGTTAAAACTAAATTTTAAACATTCATTTTTTTGCTTAATCTAATGGTGTATAATATAACTATAACTTGATTTAATAGTGTAAATTATTATTATAAATAATTTAAAATATTATAAATTCTATATAAAATTAAATAAATTTTTTGAGAGAAAAAAAAACATATAATATCGACCTCAAAATATCCTCAGAATTAAAATTAGACAACACTAATGTCAATTACTAGATGCTTGCCTGCCGTGAAAGGTAAAAGAAGAATGAAAAAACTTCATATCCTGTTATTAATGTTGTTGACAAATGGGGTAACAATACCTTGACCAATTACGAAGGGAGAGAGAATAAACTGGGAAAAGGGCAGAGGAAGCTATATATATATATTAACTAAATATTTAAATATAATTATATTTGAAAATTATATGTACATAATTTATATAATAAAATAAAATATTAAATATAAAATAAAATTATATTTAAATATTTTAAATTTAATATTCTAATTAAAAAATATTTCAATTAAACACTTTTCACATTTAAATACTTCATTAAAGATTGAATTTTGAAATATAAATATACTCTAAAATCTATATAAATTTTATTTATGAGGATTCCGATGTCTTCCCTAATAAAAAGAAAATTAGAATTTTAAAACTTAAACAAATATACATTCTATTCTATAAATGTAAATATCACTAGTAAAATTACTCTATATATTTATTTTTAATTTTAGTTATTATTTATGTTAAATATAAATTTTATTTATTTTTATTAAATAATTATATATTATAATATTATATTTAAATATACAGTTATATTCATTTTTAATAAGCATTTTTTCAAAAATTCAAATTAATATATATAAACATAGTTACACAAACAAAAAAAATGATTTGTTTGACATCATCAAAAATATTTTTTAAACATAAATTAGTTTATATTTAATATATTCAACTTTAAATTTTAGACTTGGTTTATTTTTGAACATGATTTGACTATCATCATTAAATATGTTTAAATTATAATCACATTAAATTTTATTTTATTTTTTGAAAAAAAAAAAGTTTGAATTGTGGTGTAAGAAAGATATAAGAAAAAAATAAAAAATTATAAAAATTTAAACAAATTTATAATTAATTATTACCACGTTAAATTAAATCATCAAATAATAAATTATTTTTTATTAATAATAATTTGGTGATAATTTGAGTTTATTTTATAATAAAATAAATTACAAATAAAGTATATAACTCACATATAGATTTATTTATTTAAAATATTTTATTAATACATTATAATAATTATATATTTAGATAAATGAACATTGAAAATTTTGAAATAAATTAAAGCTCCAATCATTTTGATAACGAATACAAATTATTATTTATTTTTTTTATAATTATTCAAAATAAATAATTTTAATATTAATAAATCTAATCAATAAATGAGATTTTATATATATATATATATATATAACATTGTGTGAATAAATAATGATAAATATCAATAAAATTAAACCACTCTATTTTATCAAATTTGCATTAAATGTAGTAATTGGTTGAAGGGAATCGGCAAACTTATTTCTTAAAAAAAATAATAATAATAATTTTTTTCTTATAATATTATAATTACTTATTTTTTTTCATTAGTATTTTTACTATTGTATTGAAGTTTTTAATAAAATTAATATTTAAAATAATTTTATTCTTATAATATACTAAATGTAAAACACTTGAATTTAAAAATTAAATTACAAATAATATTTTAATATAACAGTTAAAAATAAATTGAATAATAATGAAATAAGAAAGTATTACTTTTATTGATTTTTTTAGTAAATGACAAAAACTTATTAAATTTATTTTTTTAATTAAAATGTGAAAGAATTTAGTGACCATATAATGATTAATTCGTTTTAGAATGAGCCAATGAAAATTTTATATATTTAATTAATTCGAACAAATTTAATGAAATGGAATAAAAAATATAAGAAAAAAAAAGTAGATTAAAGAGATATACAAAATAGATCATCTCTATTTAAAATAGAGATGTAAAACCGTACCGACCGGTCAAACCCGGTTAACGGAAACTGAAAACTAATTCAGTCCGGTTCAACTTTAAAACCAAAATCTTTCAAATTTTACTTTGAATCTGGTTGAACCAGTGAATCAACTAGCTAGTTATGGTTTTATCAGGTTTTTGAAATTTTTAACTTTAGTTTCATCGCTATATAAACTTTTTGACTTCCATAGTTTAGACACTTTAATGTTTGTGTCCGTCTATAATATTTATTAATTTAGTGAATATTGTGATTTTTTTGATAATATATATATAATATAAATTATATTTGTTAAAATATATAAATGAATATTGTTATTTAATTTATGTTTATTAGAATTGAGATAATTTTTTCAGTAAGATAAATTTATTTTATTTTTAAATTATGAAAAATTTATATAAATAATTATATTTCAAAAAATAATAAAAAAATATAGTCTAAAAATCGTGACCCATTTAAAAGGTCGGTTCGTTGCCTAGTCCGGTTTTTAGAACACCGTGTAAAATTGACTGTTTGTTAAAATTTTGAATGATAATTTTATAAATAAAATTTAAGATTTCTGATTTAATAACAAATGGTATTATAGTGAGATATGTGTTTGTCCTATTTTTCAGTATAAAGTCTCTGACTCTCAATAGTAGGAGCTCTTACCCTCGATCGAAGGGTTCATTCCTCCACATATTTTCTCCTAATTAGATTAGGATGGTGGATCTCTTTCCGTGATCGAACTGGAGGGCCTGATAAATTGGATCCTTATAATAGACTTGAAGAGATGGAACAACCAGCCCAATTGTTTGGGCGATCATGATTAATATGCAATTGCACTTATATGGTTGTTCACTTGTCGCATGATCGCACATATCGACAAGTCACCGACCTTTCAGTTAAAGCTCATAAACTAACCTTGAAACAGTTAGAACTTTAACCACCTTACTGTATAACTACATTATTTTATCTTTAAGCAACTAACATACCACCTTGTCCATGTAAGTAGGATCTAGCCTTAATCATTCCAGACCGTTTGGTCCTCCAACACCTCATCATTATCATCTCTATCGCTCCCTATAAATATAAACTCGCTGATGTAGGTAAGTCTTTCTGAACCTTTCTTAATAAAAACACTTTCTTTATTTTCCTCTAAAAGAAACACCCCTATTGACTTCATGTGAGAGAGCCAATTGGCAAAAACCACACCAGTTTCCCTCTAATCTCATATTTCTCTCTTTGCAGGTAACCAGAGACCTCAAGAAAGGAAAAAAACATCCACACTCTCTCAGGTCCAAGGATCAACGAGTCTTTCCCGATCAATATTAATACCCACCGTGGGCCTCTCATTCTCTTGTCTACCTTGAACAATCCTAAAATCTTTGATGTTGTCACTCCAAGCAAAGCAATACCAACGACAAACCTCAGGGAGATAAGACTTCTTAGTTTGAAATCTTGAGTTGATTGAATACATCTCGGTGTTGGATAAAAAAATCGGAGTTGTGAAAAACATATAACATTAAAATATTAAACTAAACTCAAATATATTTCATGAAGATTTCAAATTCTAATCATCACCATATGCCAAATTAGTCAATGGACAACATATAAAAATGAAATATCCTTAACATCGAGTTTGCAAAACTTATGCCACCTAACACGCTTAGCAAAACCAATGCCATTAATACAGTACACATTATTATATATCATTTGACTTTAAAATGAAGTTCAAAATCAAATCACCATTTCAAATAATCATATATCATATAAATTCTGTTCTTAAATTAAAACTGACCATAGCGATAACAGTATTGATGAAACAAAAATGACTAAACAAACATTGCATGACTTTCATCACAGAAATCTAAACACTCAACAATCAAAATTCTCTAACCAAAACATTATCCTAATTTAACCTATATTGTAAAAAACCAAAAATGTAAAACCAGAACTAAACCAGTACCATAGACGACGACATCAATATCCACCCCAAAACCATTTCCATTTACCATTAACCTTTATCATATAAATCCTAACTGTAATAACACCGCACTCAAAACTCTGTAAAAAAAAATTATCCTAATTTAACCTATACTGCAAATAACCAAAAAGAAATACTGGAATAAACTCATAACCATAAAAGACACCATTAAAAGACCAATAACCATAAAGGTCTTGTAAAAAAAAAAACCTAAGGATTTTAGAGTTTATTGATATCAACTAATAGAGTAATAGCAGCTGCTGAAATAAAAGAAAAAGGGTTGAGAGAAAAAGAAGAAAATTGGATGTTCTTCTTCCGCGCAATTTGAGAGTTTTGACAACTGTTCTTAAACGAGCTGTTGGATCGAGCTCAAATTTGAAGCATATATAGCAAACAATTCTAAAGATTGAATTTTGGGATTGTCGATTGGAGTTCTCAGTAAGAAGTTATACCATCGGAAGTGAAGGCTGTCGGATTCCCATTACAGCACAAAATAGTCAGATTCAAATGGGTTTATCTCTTTTGTTAGTCGTTGGATCGAGCTGAATTTTGAATATGTTGTTGAAAATATATTGAAGTTTATTCTGGACAATGAAGATTGAATTTGGAGACTTCTCTAGAGAGAAACAAGCATCAAAATATGAATTTTGGTTTGGTTTATTTTCTTTCTCTTGTTGTTAGATTCTAATCTTGGTGTTATTAGGATTGCTGCTATTTTTGATTCCCTATTTGGTGTTTGATCATTGTCTAATCTCTAATCTTTTATCATAATGGAGTTTTGGAGTGGACTACGGTCCCGTGGTTTTTACTTCTCATGTTAAGGAGGTTTTCCACGTAAAAATTGTCTTGTGTTATTTATGTTGCTTTTGTTGTGTGAGCATGATTTATGATGTGTTTTACTTAAATTGATTAGATTATATTCATTTTAGGGATAAAGAATTTCCGCTGCTTGTTTGATTGGTTGTGTGTGCTTCTCTCAACACAACCAGTGGACAATAATACCACCAAAACTTGACAAACTTCACAAACTAACAAATTAAAACAAAGTCCAAAACTCAAATTCAAATAAGCAATTCAAAATCCCAATTTTGATCCATTAAAGGGATAAGAGTATATCTGAGCATACGTCACTCTTCAACGAGTATTACAATTGCTTTAAGTGGAAATGTGAAATTGTGTATATTGTTTGTTTTTAAATTTGATAACAAGAATGTTTTAGTCTTTTTACATTTGGTTTTTATTTTAATTTAACAATTCATATTTTATTACTATTATTGTAAATATATTTTCTGGGGAGGTTAAAAAGTAAATATTGGCTCATAGATTAAAAACTAACTTTTAGTTTGTTTAAAAATTTAAATAAAGTTTATTTACTTTACTTAAGTGAAATTTTTATTGGTTTAGTTTATGGATTTTTCCCATTTATAGTTTATTTATGTTTTAAGTTTTAGTTTTGGTTAGGGTATATTTATAATGGGATTGTTATTTCTCACGTGATGATTACTAGAATAAAAAAATTTCCAATGTTATCATTTTATAATTTTTTTAAATAATATTAAAAATAAATAATTAAATATTATTATTTTACTATTTAAAAAAAAAATCTTTCTACAACTTATACTTAATTTTTTATACAATATATTTATTTTATCTTTTTTTTTTTTCTTTTATTAATAGATTTTTACTTTAAAATCATATAATTTGATTTCAAATTAAATTAACTTAAAATATAACTCTCATGAACAACTCGAAAAGAGCTACTAGACTCCAGCATTTTATGACTAATGATTTTCTTAATTATTATTATTATTACTTTTATATATATATATATATATGATTGTTTGCAATATAGTTGTACTATGGACACCATAAATTCGTACTTCACATCTTAATATTCATAATTTATGTCATATGAATTTACATAATACTAGAATCATACTTAAAAACAAAGAATGGAATTTTAATATAAATTCATATTAAAATATGAATGATATATATATATATATATATATATATATAGAGAGAGAGAGAGAGAGAGAGAGAGAGGAGATTCCCAAAAAAGCTCATATGTTTCGTTTTTAACCAAAAAAAAATCTAAATTTGTATTTTCTATCCAAGTTACTGTTCATCCGTTAGTATGAACATTAACCAATGAACATTTTAGTAATTTTTTTATTTCCTTCCTTTTCTTTTTATCCTATTTTTTTCTTTTTTTGGAAAAAAATGGAAGGAAAAGAATAAGAAAAAAGGATTATTTCCAAAAATCCCCCACTTTTTCAAACGTTTCACTTTGAACTCCCGGTTTTGAAAAGTTTGGAAAACCACCCCCAAAATCAAAACCACTAGTGGTTTTGGTATTTTTTGAGTAGTTTTGGTATTTTATGAGTATTTTTTATTTTAGGAATTTCCGAATCTCCAAATTAAAGCATATAAAATTTCAAAACCACTCATAAAATACCAAAATCACTCAAAAAAATACCAAAACCACTAGTGGTTTTGATTTTGGGGGTGGTTTTCCAAACTTTTCAAAACCGGGAGTTCAAAGTGAAACGTTTGAAAAAGTGGAGGTTTTTTGGAAATAACCCTAAGAAAAAAAAGGGGAAAAGAAGAAAAAGAAGAAAATTTGTTTGTTTTTTTAAAAATATTTTTTGTTTTAAAAAAAAAAAATTGGTTTTTAAAATTTTTATATTTAAAAAAAATTGAAGAAGAAAAAATAAGAAAAAGAGAAGGGGAGAAGAAAAGAAGAAAAATTATTTATTTTTAAAGTAAAAAAGAAAAATCGAAGGAAGAAAATGAAAAGTTATTGTAAAAAAAAAAAAATTAAGTTTTTTTTAATTTTTTATAGAGTTAATGCACTAACAACCCTATAAATGATGATAAATTACACAAATATGAATATTTTGGTATTAATATACAATCACACTCTTTCTATTCGTAAAAATTAGTGAAAATATAAGATAAATTAAATGAATATTATGTACTGAGAATTGCAAATTTAATTGTTATATTGATAAATTTATTAATTAAATAATATTTTATTATTGGGTAAAAGATTATAGTGTGTATTAATACCAAAATGTTCATTTGTATATAATTTGTTATCGTTCAGGGGGTGTGTGCACAATTCACTTTTTTTTTAAAATTAAAAATAAAAGGAAAAAAAAGGAGGAAAAAAACTATAAAAAATAATTTTTAAAAAAAAAGAAAAAGAAAAAGAGGAAAAATTAATTTTTATTATTTTTTATTTTTAATAAAATAAAACTACAAAAATACTCTCAATTACTCTGACGAATGTATATTAACTTGATTGGAAAATTAAAAATTAAATTTTTTTAATTAAAAATAAAACAGGAAAAAATTAACTAATAGATCAAACTCTCGGATATATATAATATATTATAATTTATAGGTGAGAAATAGCATGTTTAGAACAATAATCATAATTTGACGAGGTTAGAGTGTGAGCTTTTCCAACAATAATGTGTTGACAACTGCTTGCTAAAAATTACTATTTAAAAAGCTAATTGCTGCTCAAAAATTTATAAACAAATATTTAAGTTTATGTTTGGGAAAAAATTTTAATTAGATTTTAGATTAGCGTTTAGATTATTGGATAACGTTTGAATTCTTTTAGGTGTTTCGCATTCAATTAAATAACAACGTTTAGAGTTTCAGTTAGATTTTACAATAGCGTTTGAAAATGCTATTTCAATTAACGTTTTCACAAAACACTATTTTAAAAATATCTCATAACTCTTATCATTCCAACATTCTCTCTCCTCTAATATTTTCATGAACAACTTGTTTTTTCTGAAATTTTTATTTTTATTCCACCAATATTATTTTCATTGGTTTTCATTGTTTTGGTAAGTTCAACGTCATTCTCTCAATCTTTCATCTTTGTAGATTCTTTTAAAAAAATTTATTCAATCTCACTATATATATAATTTATAGGGAGATTTCCAAAAACTTACTGCAGGTTTACAATATTGGCCAAAAAAACAACAACTTTTTCAATTTTGGCCAAAAACCAACATTTGGATGGTTTCCATCCATGTTACTGTCATCCGTCAGGGATGAACAGTAACAGAGGGTATTTTCGTAATTTTATAAATTTTAATTAATTTTTTTTTAAATCTTTTTTCCTTTTTTTTCCTTTCTCTTTTCTTCTTTTTTTTTTCTTTTTCTTTTTTCTCCTCTTTCCTTTTTCTTTTTTCTCTTCTCTTTCCTTTTTTTTTTCTATTCTTCTTCACAGATTTTTTTCTCTCTCTCCTTCTTCTCCTCTTCTCTTCTCTCTTCCTTTTTTCTTTTCTCCTCTTCTTCTTTCCCTCTCCTTCTCCCTCTCTCTATCACTCTCGATCTCAAATTCACCATGACCGAAATTTGAATGAGGCATAAGGTCATGGTGAATTTGGGATGAGGAGTGATGGAGAGAGGGAGAAGGAGAGGAAAAGAAGAAGAGGAGAAAAGAAAAGAGGAAGAGATGAGAGAAGAGAATGAGAGAGATAGAGAGAAAAAAAATCTGTGAAGAAGAAGAGAAAAGAAAAAAGAAGAAAAGAGAAGAGAAACGAAAAAAAAAAAAAGGAAAAAAGATTTTTTTAAAAAAAATTAATTAAAATTTGTAAAATTACGAAAATACCCTATGTTACTGTTCATCCCTGACGGATGAACAGTAACATGGATGGAAACCATCCAAATGTTGGTTTTTGGCCAAAATAGAAAAAGCTGTTGTTTTTTGGCTAATATTGCAAACCTACGGTAGGTTTTTGGAAATCTCCCTAATTTATATATATATATAATTTATATATATATATATATATATTATTATTATTTGTTTCATATATAGTGCTATTACAGATGAACTAAAATTAGAAGAAGTCTTATTAGATTGTGCTTTACAAGTATTTTTTTATTATTTTAATATTTTAATTAATTTGATATTTTTGTATTTGTATCTATTTAAAAATTAAATTTTTATACTTGATTATTGATTAGAATAAATTTTAACCAAAACATTAATGGTGATATATACTTTTGACAAGAGGATTATTGAGAGGATTCACGGCCAATATCTATAATTCAATAAAAAAATCGTAAAATTTTTATTTATTTTTATAATTTTTATATACAATACTCTTTTCGTAATTTTATATTTTAACAGATAATTTAAAAGTTAAACGTGATGCCAAACACCCAATGTAACAGCTAACCTAACAGTTAATTTAAAAGTTAATATAACAGCTAACATCTACAACTAATTGAAAATCTAATTTAAAATATGATGTCAAGCATACTCTAAATCGTTTAATCACGACTTAAAGAGCTCGTAGCTTTATAATTTGTTATAATGCTTGTAATTTAAACTCAAACCTAATAGAAAAACTTAAATTCAACCTTACATTTGCCATTATTCTGACGCTCCCTTTATTATTATTATTATTTATTTATTTATTTATTTATTATTATTATTAGGGAAAATTTTTTTTATAGGCCATCAAAAGTTTACTATACAATTATAGGCCACTTTTGAAAAGTTTGCAAAACTAAAGTTTGATTTTCACTCCATTGCCCATTCACAGTTGTGATCATAATACATGAACTGTGAGCATAAATCACAGCATCTGTCAATTGTAAAGTTTTAGGGGTATTTTGGGAAACTTAGCCTATCGAGTGAAAACTAAACTTTTAAAAACCTGTTTTTGTATGTTTTTCAAAACAGGCCTATAATTATATTTTGAACTTTAAAAAGCCCATTTGAAAGAATTTTCACTTATTATTATTATATATAATATTGTGATATTTATTTAAACTTACACAAACATTTTTATGGTGTACAACCCACTTAACAACCATTTTGTATGGACAACTCTCACCCACCAATCATCTCTTTATATTTAATTTGTATTTTTTTATCTCTTCATATAATTTTATTAATATTTTAATTATTTAATAATTAAATATATTTTACTATATTTCGTAGGATCCACGTAGCAGAATTGGGACACAAAATGTTCCTTACTATCATGGATGCTCTGAAGGAGGGCAAAGAAAATACTACTAGTAATTGGAAAAAATAAATAATAATAATAATAATAATAATAATAATAATAATAATAATAATAGTAGTGAGGTGAACATTTAAGAAGAGTGAGAAAACGAAGCTAAACTTATTCATTCCTTTTCCCCTTATTTAAATATCAAACATTTATTTTTAAAAATAATTCAAATTAATAAAATAGATATATATTCAAGATAAATAAATTTAAATTTAAAAAATGGTATAAAATCATATATTTCTCTTTTTCAAATTACTTTGAATATTTTTTTTAAAAAAAAGATATAATGAGGTGAAAGAATTCATAAAGTTAAAAAACTAAAAAAAAATAAATTAAAAAATAAAAAATAACAAAAATAGCAAAAAAAAGAAGGGGTTTGTGGAAATAAAATTAAATGATAAATTTATAGTTGAAAAAAATAGTTGAACTATATTTATGGTTTTCTTAATTACTGATAAGACTTAATAGGTTTAGATGGTGTGTTAATTTAAATAATTACTAATAAGACTTAAAGGTTTAGATGGTGTATTAATTTAATTTAAAATTTAATAAAATATAAGTAATGATTGATAGTTTACTGTGACAATTTTTGGTGCTTGCTCTTACTAGATAAGGATTAATTGGGTGAATAAATTAATTTATTAATTATTATAAAAATTTATATCTAATAATATATTACTACGTAAGGTAGTCAACGAAAGTAGATACAAGTAATAGCATTACTCATAAAATACATTGTACATTCCTCCTAATACAATTAAAAATCAAAAGTGTTAATTACGACACCCCAGTTACAAAATAACCTATTTTTTTTCAACTTTACCATTTTTTGTATTTATTAAGTTACAAATTCAAATTTTGAAAGTGTGTTGTATGTATACTATTGTTGTATTTAAATGTGTATTACGATACAGAGTGAAATTTTGAAAGTGTATTGCATATATAATGTTATAATAGATCGCAATTTCTAATGGTGCATTTGAATGTAAAATTACACTTTCGAATGATGCGTTCGAAAGTAAGAGGGTTGCATTCAAATGTAAATTGCCCTTCCGAATGGTATATTCGAAAGTATGCTGATATTTACGAAGCGTAAATTTAGAAATCGATGATACCTTCAAATTGTACTATAATGGCAAACCCCCATCCTAGTACAACCATGGTTAGGAATCTGACGTCATACAATAAGTACAGAAACATAACAGTCGAATGATTTAAAATCCCAAAAACAGTCATATAGTCCAAAAGTCCAAAAGTCCCAAGAAACATAACAATACTAATGTCCAGCAAAAATCCAATAAATCCAAAGATAAAAGTCTCAAATACAATCCAACCAATGTACGAAAATAACATAACAGTGATAAAAATGGAATGTTGATGTATGTTGCGATCCGTATATGAGACAGCGCCTAATCAATCGGAGTACCTACACTCAACATGGGATTTTATCCCCAGATTACAGAATAGGAAGAGATAAAGGAAACGTTAAACTATGAATTAGTCTAAGTTAGTGCTCACGTTCCAACATATACATATAGAGTGACCTAGACTCGACTCTAATCATGGGAGCACACAATGCAAGGCTTTACAGACTCCCTAGAGTCCACTATATCAGTCAACACACCAAACATCATATCAATCAACCATTTATTGTTTATCTTTCTTAATCTCAGACGCAACCCCTTAATTAACTTATAAATTCCAATTCGTGTAGTTATTTACAGTAACTAACTAGAAAAAGGAATAGTAACCAGTCAACGAAACACAAGCCGTGCGAACACAGCGGTTCCGCTAATTTTGGGGCAGCGCCCTGGAAGCTAATTTTTCGTTACTAAGTTCCTATACAGTTTTAGTAGAAATTTATATTCAGCTAAATTAATCCAGTTATCTGATTAGTACGTATAAGCCATTAGAACCATCCCGACAGCATCCAATGTGTGACCAATTCATTAATTCCAATTCACACAAACAAACAATATTAATCCAGCCTTTAACAGTCCAATTTGACAAAACACAACAGCCAGCAATACCAACACGTCACAGTTTATCTTAGTATATTTTAAGAAAATTGCCCAAGTAGCTAATCAGCGGAAAAACAGAACATACAGTATAATATCAGTGTTGGCCGAAGCTCAGTATTCAGTAATTCAGTAAGGTCGAAGCCAAGCAGTTCACTATCAGTAGTGGCACTTCAAGCCGATAAATATAGTATGAGGATCCTCTATTCTTAGGCATGTCATAGATTCCACCTAAAGCTGTCCTAGGGCAATTATTCGGTTAAATTACAGTATTCAACAGTCCAATAATCAAGATCGGTACTTAGTTCATTATTTCAATCAATTTAATATATTAACAGTAATTCGGAATCAGTTTAATATTAACAGTTCGGTATTTAGACAGTAGGCTTATTTCGGGCAGACCGATAACAACCAATTGGCACATGCAGCATCCAGAAAATAGTACAATATACAATATATTGGACTAAAAACAAAACACTTACCACGACGGAAGAACCAACAGTGAGACGACTATCAGACGACTACTCCTCAGCCCAAGCAGTTCCTTCCTCCTGACCCTCTGCAGAACGGAACCAGAAATATTAATCGCGGAATACAGGGTTCCAACACGACCCAAACTCGACAGATCACAACCCTAACCGAACCGGACAGACCCTAAAAAGTTACGGAATCGGCTAAAAGGTAACGAGACTTACCGAAATGACTCAGACTATAGTGTACTGCAATCCGCGACGCCTACCGCACAGTATCCCGACGGAAAACCCCAACTGACGGAATCACCGTATTAGCGATCGAGATCAGAATAATAACACGAGATTCGAGAGTAAGGCAGAATGAATCTTACCAGATTTCAGAACCACGACGGAACCCTAACGGGACCCTAATCGGAAACAGGATCGTAGAACGAAACCTATGCGTTGAAATAGATTATCTGACGTTAGAACATGTACAGTAATACGATAATGGAACATACGATCACAAGAGACTTACCAGAAACCAACTGCGGCGGAACCCTAGTGAACGGTCGCTCTAACTCTCACGGTTCTCTCAACTCTAAAACGTGAAAAGAGGCAGGAATGAGTCTCTAGGGTTTATAATGGTTTTATAGGATGTCTAATAATAAAACCCCTCCTAAACTCAGGAAATATTACAAATTATATCAAAACTTTGAACAAAAATCAATAAAATCCCAACTTATGACCCAAGCTATTAAGCTCGAAAACGGTCCGTTACATGTACATTCAACTCTGGTAACACAAATTTTAAAGAGATTTCCGAAACTACATTATAAATTTTTACGTTTTTATCGATAATGACAAAGCAATGGCATAATCCAAAATTTTTTACAAAGATTTGGATAGAGTTAGAAAAAAAAAAAGTTGTTTGTATTTAGGGCCTGTTTGGGATTGCTTCTACTTTTGACTTCTGTCTGTAGAAGAAGAGAAGTGGAAGTCATTTTTAGGAAGCTAATATTTTTTACTTTGTCACTGATAAAAGTTTCTGGGAGGACAGAAGCACTTCTGCCAGTTATCCAAACACTATCTGAAATAGCTTTCAGAAGTCAGAAGTCAAAAGCCAGTCTATCCAAATAGGCCCTTACTAATTGAGATGTTGAATTTAATAGGGCAATGCAGCCTATTATTTATTTTCTATAAATATAGATTTGACATGCTAATAATTGGTAAAACAAATCAACAAAGTCTTTCTCCATGGAGTTGGCTGCTACTACTCTCTTTACTCTCTTCACATTAATCAGCCTCACGTTGATATACCTCCATTTCACCAGAACCAAATCATCCATAGCTAATGATAATCTTCCTCCAGGAAAATTGGGCTTACCCTTTATCGGTGAAAGTCTCCATTTTCTGAGATCAGGACGAGTTGGTCATCCTGAAAAGTTCATATTTGACAGAATGACAAAACATTCCAGTCATGTATTCAAAACCTCAATCTACAAAGAACCAACCATCGTCCTCCATGGCCACAAAGCCAACAAATTGCTTTTTTCAAACGAAAACAAGCTTGTTACTTCCTGGTGGCCAGACTCCTTCGACAAATTCTTCCCTTCCTCTATGCAAAACTCCTCCAACACAGAATCCATCAAACTATGGAAACTAGTTCTTAACCTGATGAGACCTGAGGCCTTGGTAAGGTACATTGGCACAATGGATTCAATTGCCCAGAAACACTTGGATTATCACTGGAACAACAAATCACAAGTCACGGTTTCCTCTTTGGCTAGAAACTACGCTTTTTCCGTGGCGTGTAAAGTGTTTTTGGGTATTGAAGATTCGTGTTATGTTGCAAAGCTTTTAGAGCCCTTTAATGCATTAGCTAAGGGGATGTTTTCTCTGCCGATTTACTTCCCCGGTACATCCTTCTATAAAGGTCTGAAAAAATCTGCTGTTATTCTTGAGTCGTTATTGGGGTTTATTAAACAGAGAAAGATTCAGATGGAGAAAGGTTGTGGTAATGAAGATGTATTGTCAAATATTTTGGAGATAATAGATGAGAATGGTGATCATCTTTTTAGTGATTTGGATATTGCTGATAAAATTCAAGGGCTGTTGTTAGCTGGACATGAAACTACCGCCTGTGTTGTTGCTTGTGTCATGAAATATCTAGTAGATATTCCTCAGGTTTATGATAAAGTGTTACAAGGTACATCACAGTATCATTACAATAACATAATTTGCATATACTATTACTAAGCAATCGTTTTATTTATGATATGATACAGAGCAAATGGAGATTTCAAAATCGAAAAATCCTGGAGAGTTGCTGAGCTGGGATGACATTAACAAGATGAAGTACTCCTGGAATGTTGTTTGTGAAGTCCTACGACTTCATCCTCCACTTCCTGGTGCTTTCAGAGAAGTCCTTCAGGATTTCCATTTTGCAGGATTCTCCATTCCCAAAGGCTGGAAGGTGTATTGGAGTGCGTCTGCAATACATAGAAGTCCTGAATATTTTCCGGAACCCGAGAAATTCGACCCGACAAGATTTGAAGGAAAAACAGTGACTCCATACACATTCATTCCATTTGGAGGAGGACCGAGAATGTGCCCTGGAAACGAATATGCACGTTTGGAGATACTTGTATTCTTGCATAATGTCGTGAAGAGATTCAAATGGGAGACACTGCTGCCTAACGAAAAGATCGTTGCTGATCCTGGCTCTATTCCTGCCAATGGTCTTCCTATCCGTCTTATACCTCATCATCCTTAGATTCCAATACAATAATATTATAAGGTCTGAAAATTTAAATAATTTTGTAATTTAAGTAAAGCTGTGGTGGAAATGGTTGATAATTATAACTGATGATATGGTCCCAATGTCATGTGATCTTCGTTTAGTAAAACATGCTTTTTCTATCAATAAAACACTACTAAAGTTTATGGTTCAACAATTACTCTTATTTTTTTTATAGGGTTTGTTAAATACAACCTCTCAATTACTATATGAAATGTTTTTTTTCCGATTCTATCGGAACTTTGGTAAAAAATTTCAATTATATTATTACTTTACCATTATCGTAAAAATATAAGTAATAATAATCACTTCATGATATAGTTTAGGAAGTCCTCTTTAAAATTGTGTTATCAGAGTTAAATGCACAATTTGTGTTGGACCCTCAGGAGCCGCTCCTTAACTTCCACATTAGTATCATATTGTTCATTTTGGGTAGGGGGCGAGCCCGCCGCTTTGGGCCGGGGGCGAGCCCGCACGGATTTGCTCTTGGGTACCACCACCCAAAAGGTCTCATACTAATGGAGTTCTCTGGATACTTTATATACAAGTCATTATCCTTTTGTATTACCGATGTGGTATTGGGTTTGACACCCTAACAATCCTCCCTTTCAAATCAAGGGCCAAATCGCCTCCCTTCGAGTTAGTCCAGCGATCCTCCAAACCAAGGATCACTCGTCAGCCTCCCCTCAAGATAATTCACCGGCTCATCGGTCACCGGCCTCCCATTGAGATAATCTACAGATTCGTCAAATCATCTTGTACCGCCGTTACTACCCAACGGGACCTGCTGCTTGAACACCATATTTTCAAGAAGACTTTCGACACCAGGCACACCACGGATCTGATCACGGGCTCCATCTTTGAACCAGGCTCTGATACCACTTGTTGAACCCTCCGGAGCCACTCCCCAACTTACACACTAGTATGATTTTGTCCGCTTTGGGCCAGGGCTGAGCCCGCACAGATTTGTTCTTGGGTACCACCACCCAAAAGGCCTCATACTAATGGTGTTCTCTGGATACTTTATATACAAGTTATTATCCTCTTGTATTACCGATGTGGTATTGGGTTTGACACCCTAACAATTTGAAGGTGTCATCGCATTTTTGAATTTACGTTTTTTAAATGTTAGCACACTTTCGAATATATCATTCAGAAGTGTGATCTATATTTGATGCACCCGTCATACTTTTAAATGCAACATTCGAAAGTGTGATTATATATTCAAATGTACAATTCAAAAGTGTAATTTAATATAACATCATAGGAAATTTTTTACTCCGCCCCTGTTTGTAATATTTAAAATAAGTTATTGTTTTTTGGCACATTTATATCCTTTAGTCCACTTCTCTATCACAGTAAAAAAAAATCAACTACACTATTTGTGTTGGATTTTCATCTGGTATTAACTTCCTAAAAGACACTTCTTCTTTCAAAATTTCATCTACTTCCTTAAGTCCTACTAAAACTTTAGAAACATTTTAGAATACAGCTTTAGGTTTTAACACATTACTAATACATCCATATCTATCCTTTTGTGTAACATCCAAACTCCCACCCTGACAGAAGGGATGCGGAGAACAGATGTCACATGCAGAACGGAACGGAACTGAATAGACAAATATATTAACATGAACAGACACAAATAAGAAATATTTCTGAAATATATTATTTATCAAAAAGTGCACCAAATCTGATAGTTCAAATACAAGTCCAATGAAAATATAATCAAACTGAAATATCCCAAAATGTCTAGTCTGAAATCAAAACCCAAAAGTATAATGTTGCGGTTACAAGTTCAAAATATGAAAACATTGAGAAATCATAAACTACGAAAATAGATGCCAGATGATGATTGATGCTGACACAAGTGTAATAACGTACTACTCCACCTGACAGTTTGAACTCCGCAATTTTCATCCCAAATGGTTCAAAATAAAAATAAAAATCACAAAAGGTCAGACTATCGATTTCTGGTTAGTAAGACACTGCCCAACAAACACACACAGAGGATGCGTCTTATATTAACAGATTAGAATGTCACACAATATATGCAGATTAGTTTACAACTATGGGATTACAAACAAGAACAAAAAAGTTTATTAAGAACTTATATTATTCTTATTTCAATCCCCTTAAAGTGATCTAGGATAAGTGATTACAGATTATTGCAATTATCGTATGAAAATAACTTAAAAATTATCAAATTATTTCAAAGGGAGAGAATGACACCGAATTGTTAGTTCAGTATGGAATTCGGTAAGCAGTTCGGTCATGGAGTATTACAACTATTACCGAATTTTAATTCAGTAAAGAGTTCAGCAACTAGTTCGGTCAGGGAGTAATTATTCGAGTTCTACAGTTATTTAAGTGACCGTTGGGTAAGTAGTTCGGTCAGACAGTGTTTGTTGTCTCAAAGTCTCACCGAATTATAATTCGGTACATAACTCGGAAAAGAGTTCGGTCAGAGAGGTTAAACTATCTCTTAAAGCTATACCAAACTGCAATTTGGTAACTAATTCGGTAAGAAGTTAAGCCAGGGAGTAATTCTATTGGTCACAAGGCTGACCAAATTGTAATTCAGTAACCAGCTCGATAACTAGGGGTGCAAACGAACACGAGCACTCGTGAACGATTCGTGAACAGTTCGGTCAAAACTCGGTCAAAGCTTGTTCAACACTTAAATGAACGATCACGAACAAAATTTTATAGCTCGTTTAGTAAACGAGCCGAGCTCAAACAAACCCTTGTTCGGCTCGTTTACGTTCATGAACAAACTCATTCACAGCTCGTTTATGTTCGATAAAAACTCGTTTGTGTTCGCAAACGAGCTCATTCATAACTCGTTTAATATTTTTTTTAATAAAAATAAATAGAAAAATTTTTAATGGATATAAAAAAAAGTCCAAATTAAAAAAGGTCCAAATTAAAATAGATGCCGGAATTAAAAAAAAAATATATCAAAAATAAAGAATTAATTAAAATAATTTATAAAACCTAAGGTTTAGTTTTCTTAAGACTACTAGTTTGTCAAGAGAGCCACCACTTATGTCTATTACCCTTTCTTTCTCTCTGTATTTTTTTGTCATCAAGCCCTGAAGTAATTCCACCACTCATCTCTACCACTGTCGTCTCTCTCTGTCTACTTTTTCGTCATCAAGCATAAAGCAATTTCACTCTCTTTAGTCTTGCTCGGAAATTTGCGTCCAATCCAACTTGCTTCTCTACCACTTGGTAATTAAATTACTTTTCTATCTTTTTATTTTTCTTCTTTATTTGTCTTGATATAAATTTCACTTGGATTGTTTGTTTATTGAGTCTAATAATTCGAAATTTCATTGTTTAATATAACTTAGATTATATCAAAATTTCATGGTTGATGACTTTATATTGGTTCAACTCGAATAAATTATGAATACTCTTTTAAATTGTATTTTGAACTTAGATCCGTGTGATACTATTAATATTTTTTTATTAATATTTTTAACAAGGAGAAATGAACTCATGGTTTGAATTAATTTTAGTTTAGGTTTAATTTAAATTTAATTTATTTTTGTTTTAATTTTACTAAACGAGCTCAAACGAGCTACTAAACGAGCTGAGCTCGATTAACTTAAACGAGCTGAGCTCGATTAACTTAAACGAGCTTAAACGAGCCGAGCTCGAACATAGAAAAAAATTATCGAGCCGAGCTTGAACAAACATTTATAAAGCTCGTCGAGCTCGAGCTCGGCTCGAGCTCGATATTTGACAAACGAGCCGAACACGAACACCCCATATACTCGACTCGGCTCGGCTCGTTTGCAGCCCTATCGATAACGAGTTCGGCCAGGTCCACTGTAAATGTTTTCAGCCTATTCCAGCTATGATTTTCGCTATTCAAACCTCTAAACAACTACTTGGGTCTATACTTATCACCTAAGGCCAATTAGCAGTTAATACCATGCTACTCAAAGGTTAGAACCCAATTAACAAAGCAACGCAAAAAGAAAAAAGTAGTTCATAACAAACATTAAGAAGCAATAATAGAATCAAGTCTTGACATAGCAGATTTCAGATTATCATATTATTATGGTATTTGACTTACCAGGCTTGTCCTTAACTAAATAACAGAAATCAGGAATAGAAAACAGAGATAAGGTAAAACCCTCAGAAGTGGATCAAAGATCCAAGAAATGATGTCGTCGCATCCAGACATGAGCAAAGCTCTAGAATGATGTCATCGCATCCAGAAATAAGTCGGGTACAAGCCCTAATATGCTTTCATGCATCGATATATACATTTAGTTTTTCCTATAGCATGCTGATCTTATCGTATTAATCTAGGACAAGACTTTGGACAAATTGCAGAGTTTATATTTCCAGATTAATATATAATCATTAATATCAATTCATGTATCCATATTAAAGCAGCAGAGTGAACAGATAGCCATAGAATTCACAGAATCATCGGAAAGATGTACAGATAAAATTCAGTGGTTATACCTCAAATAATTCATACTCAAATGCAGCAGCAATAATAAAGTAATCCAATTTTAGATTCCAGACTTTCAGTTTATATTAAATTCAATCATATAAACACAAAAACAAGCAGAAACATACAACATAAGGCATAAACATGACTACTAACCTTTATCGCTAATCCAATACACTGAATCTCTTTTGCTAATGATCCCCAATTTGATCAAAATCCAATCAAGAATAAAATACATAAATCCTAAATTCAGATAGTTAGGGTTTTCAATCTAACAGCGAATAAAATCCCCAAATCACACCTAATTAAACCCAAAATATATCAAAATCCAAATCAATTGAAACGAAAACCCCAATTTTGAAAATCCTAAATTGTTCTTGAAATCCCCAAAATAAAAGTAAAGTGATTTAATTGAAAGAGAGAATCTCAATAGAGAAAAAAAACAAAAATAAGTTTCCAAATCCTTGAGAGTTGAAGTTAAAAGTCTGCGGCGAGGGTTTTTGAGTTGAGAGAAAAGAGAGAATAAATTTTAGAGTATTAGAAACATGAGAAGAATGATTTCTTAAACCTAATTTTCACTATATATATGGGTGATAAATATCACCATAAACCCAAAAGTTCTATTTGCTTTTAGTATGACCAAAACTGAAAAATAACTATGAAATATATCAAATTTCCTTTTTGTTTTCAAAACTATTCCTAAAGTCAAATTAGTCAAAACATGCGATTAAACCAAAAGGTCAGTATTTAAAAAATACCTATTTTACCCTTTAACGAAAAATAAGATAAAAGTAAAATAAAATAAAATACGAAGAACGAAAAATAAAATTTTCAAAATACGAAAACAGATAGCCCCAAATTACAGACATGATATTTTGTATCTTAAATTGGCTTGTATAGCATATGAAATAACTTCGCAAACATCAAAAGGCTTAAACATCTTTATCTCAGGACAAATTTCTTCCTTTGAGCCTCCATGAAACAACTTATTTGCAGAGAATGTCTAAAGTTTGAGATCCTGGTTGATAGGTGATGAAATTTTGAGATATATTCCTTCAAAAAAGTAGTCTATTGAAGATAAAATAAGAATTTCAACATTGTCTTCACATTTATAAGGGTCAAACTCCTGCCTAAATGATCTTGTGAAATCATCCTAATTATTAAAACCATCAATGCCCCTCTACATTGAAACCATTGCAATGATTCCCTTTTCAAGTTAAATGATACAACATATACCTTACTATCCAAATCTACCTTACTATCCAAATCTACCTTAAAATAGTCAAAATGCTAAACCCCAAAAATACATGTTAGAGGATCGTCTCTCACGCTATACTTTGGAAAATCCATTCTCATCGTTGGAATTCGTAGCATGTGATCATTGTGGTCAAGTTTATTGTGTGGATATCGATCGTTAAGCTGGCTATCTTCGAATCTAGGGTTTCAATCTTCATATCGATGATCCAAAAATCTAGGGTTTCGATACACTAATCGATAGTATTCAAAAGGTCAGTCAGTGTAATTATCATCATCTATTATCGAATGTGAATTTGACATGTTATGTGATGTGACCGTTACTATTTCTTTCATTAGAGTCATCCCTCCCATGATCGGACCACACTGTTTTTCGATGATTTGAATTTGTATGCCAAAGCATCATCAAATTAACTATCTGTTAAGTAGTTCCAGATCTTTCAGTCAATATATGCAGCTATTCTTCAATTTGTTGAAGTGTTGATCTGATTAAAGGTTGATTACTTTGCATTTCCATAAATCTTGTATTCATTTTCTGATATCTTATTCATACCTTCGCTCGAGGCATACACAGAGGAATAACTCAAGAGGATCAGATACCAAAATGATAGATCCTTATGTCTTTCAACTATTTTCCTTCGTATATAAAATTAATCTACTTTTCTTATTCATGATATTTTTTTTGCTGAAAACTATTTGTTAGACAGAATTCTATTCCTTTTATACAGTTTGTAACATCCCTCACTGACTGATTTCTAACTTCATAATAGTACAAACTATTAGAAGACATCACGTGCGAAAACTAACAAACACATTTAATAAACATAAAATAAAAAATATGACTTCAGAATTAGCAAGTACTCTATCACATTGATACTAGAAAATTTATCAGTGGCTATGTGTTCAATTTGTTTGGTGGTCCTATAAGTTGGATGAACAAGAAACAGAGTGTTGTAACTCTATCATTTACTAAAGCAGAATACATGATCTTGACTTATGCAAGTAAGGAAGCAATATGGATAAAAAGATAGTGTACTAAACTTGGATTAATTCAAAAAACTATAAAGTTAAAGAGTGAAAGTTAAAGTGCTACTCACTTAGTAAAGAATCCTACTTATCATTCAAGCGTTGATATTCAATATCATTTCATTAGAGAGAATGTGGAGGATAAGGTGATACTTTAAAGAAAGCTGACATTGAAGTAGATGGTGAGGATTCAATAACTAAGGCTACTAGTATAATGAAGTTTGAATGGTGTAAAGATGATATGGGAATCATAAAGTTTTCTCTAAGTGAGAGAATGTCGAGATTGTTTCATACTTCAAAGTCAGTATGACTCAGAAATTTTGCTCGTCAATGAATTGGCAGGGTTGGAGCATTGCTTCGGGGAAGTTATATAATACATGTTGTTAGCTTCTAAGTTTCATTAGTAATCTTATGCTATCTTACTACTAATGGGTTTTGAGCTGTCGAGTTAAGGATGTTTTATGTGCTTGTTTTATGGGTTTCTAATAATATGTTAGGGTTCTACCAACCTTATAAGAGTAAAAAGGAGTCTAGTGTGATTTATTTGTAAAAATTTGAGAGACAATCAATAAAATCATCATACAAGGAGAAAGTAGCCACAATTGAGAGAACACGAATAAATTGATTTTCTAACTATTTATCGCTTTTCATCTTTAATAATTTATGAGTTAGTGTTTTATCTTAACATTAGTTTTAATAAATTTCAAATGATTAAAAATGGCGTTTTCCCAATTAAAATTTATACAGTAAAAATAGAAAATTGAAAAATGAGAAGGTCCATGTATAATTATACATTTGCTTCATCTTCATCTCCATCTCCGGTTTATTAATTATGTGAATAAATATATATTATATATTTTATTTTAAATTTATTTTTATTTATATATTTTAAATTTTCAATATTTATAAATTTTATTAGTTAGAACCTACGTAAGTTTTCATCTTAACTAGTATTTTATAGTTATCATTTTATTTATATTAGACCTTTTCTATCTATATGTGTCGGGCAAGGTATTAAAAGACGTTAGGCGGTCACCCAATGCCTAGCGCCTAGGCGGCAAGCGGAAACCAAGGCGGTTTTAGACATTTTACTCTAGGCGATTAAAAAGTATACATGCTATTTGTATTTATGAAACGTTATTACATGATTATAATATCATGTAAATATAAAATGAATGAAAAATACACCTACATCAATAATATGTAACCTTATTTTATCATAATTAAATATTTTATCAATAAAAATTTTAAAATATTTTTTTTTTTTTTAAAAAAAATTGACCACCTAGAACCACTAGAATCGCCTAGACGTCACCTAGAACCGCCTAGACACCGCCTTCTTGAGCGCCTAGGCACCGCCTAATCCGTTTAAGCCGTCTAGATGGCACCTAGACGATTGAACGCCTAAAACTACTGCCTAGCTCATTTTCCAGGCGTTCAAATACCGTCTAGATGGCACTTAGACGGATGAACGCTTAAAACTACTGCCTAACTCATTTTCCAGGCGTTTAAATACCGCCTAGCGCCTAGGCGATTTTTAAAACACGGGTGTCAGGCATATTAATCTTAATATGTGACATGAATTTTCATATGTCCTCATATGAAAATTTAAAATATTTGGTAGTTGACATCATATGGCATTAATTAATTAAGATAAAAGTTTATTAAAGAAAAAACTAACCGATAAAATTGCTAAATATATACTTACATATTATCTAGACTCATCAAATTCCATCTTCAAACACAATATCATATTACTACAAAATACAAAATTTATCTATTCCCGACTCATTCCATCCCAACTTATTTAATTTTAATTAATCTCATCTTTTTTTTTTTTTAATATAAGCAAACCAACCTTTAGAAATTATAAAATAAATACATATGATGCTTTTAATTCATTATTCTTATTTCCTTTTTATCCTTATAAATTATAATTGTCAGTTTTTTTATAATTTCATGAGCAGTAATGTCATTACGTTCCTTTAAAGCTTTTTTTTTTCATCCAAATGCCCCAAAATGTTTGATTTATGGTTGTCATTTTTATTTTACAATTAATGTTGATTTGTTTGGTTCTAAACTATAAATTATTTAGTTGCGTATTTATTTATATTAATATTTGTATTAATTTATATAATTTTGATTATATAATTATTTGAAATTAAATAAATTATTTAATTTAATATTTATTTATATTATTATTTGTATCAATTTATAATATTTTAATTATATTATTGTTAAATAATTATATATATCACCTTATAAAATTATTTATAAAAAAGTAATAACACAATTTAATTACCTATCTGCTTCAAGTTTGGTTTGATAAAAATATAAAATTTCAATTTATATCCAAAATAATTCGAGTAAATAATGATTGTAACACCGTTATCCGATCACCACGGCATTGGGCGTAGGCAATCACTCTAGTTAAATTCCAATTGAACACCTAATTGGGCCGAAGTCCATGAAAACAAGACCAAACCAATATTCAATAGTTCTTGCATTGCACATCTTAGCTAATTATTGCACGTGCCATGATGTTAACACTGGTGGGAAGCCACGTGACACGTGTTGGGCACTTGTGGTATGAACATGGTGCATTGCAATTTGCAACCTCATCAGTCTCACACCTTTTCTTCAGGAGATTATGCATCTGTTCTCATCCTCTACTTATTATAATATTAATTAATTAATTGTCTCTTTTAAGAGCTGATTGGTCAATACTTGGAGCTTAACATAATTATATCCCAACAATGCTCCTTGTTAGTCATTATTGTGTTCTTCTAAAAGTTGAGATAATTACAATCATGCTTTGCTTTCACAGTAATTTTCATTACGTAAAATACATGCTTATTATCATTTCTCTTGACTATTGGGTCTACTTACCACACAATGGTGCGATGACATTGGAAACAGAATGGGTTGGTTGATAGGTTTAATAAATAGAATGGTTGGCTTAAATGTCTTCAAAACAATGACAGGAACAGAGATTGCTCCAAAATAGACGTGTGATGTGAGCATTAATAATGGTTACTATGAACCACGAGTCAAACTCTCTACTATACGTGTTACACGAAAACAGAGTCTTACACAGATGTTTCACCATCTTTTGTATGTGTAGTTAATGAGAGTAGCAAAAGTGTAGTTAATAACTCACCCAGAATAAGCACAAGAAGTGCATTATATAGTTACTGACACTATTGAGAGTGGTTATAAGTATCCCTACATTTTAATTACACGTCCAAACAAAAACCAACTCAGAAGAAAATGGCAGACAATGTATCATCTGTGTTAGCCAAACCCACTTAACAATGGTAATCTTACGGGGCATCATCTCATCCGTTGTTCATTAATTGTTTTGTTTTCCCACCTTGTGTAAAATGTCTAAAACATCCTCCAATCAATGGGAAATGTAGGGAAATAAGTTGAGGGTAGAATTGTAATAAAGAAAAATAAAAAGCGAAAACCATCCATCACCACCACCATGGGCCATGGTTTCTAAAAGTTTGCTTCTCCTCACCCAACGGACATGCCCTTCCCCACCCATTTATACCATCTATTGCCCACGTTACATGTCTCTCCTCCCCCTTAACCATTTAACGGTCTAAAAATTAATTAAAATATAATTTGTAATAAAAAATAAATAAAAATAGGTGGTATAATTAAAGGTCTATTGGTTTGGAGTCCAACACTGAAATTACTGACCACTGCCATTAATGGATCTGTATGCGCACTGCGCCACTCTTGATGACATCTAATAAAACCTGTAACTGCATTCTCTCTTTTATCTCTCATCATCAATCTGCTTGCTTTGATCTCTCATTTTTTCTTTCGTTTCTGGATCTTATGTCATTTCAAAAACGTTTCGTTGCGCTCTCCTTCTCCGATCGGGTTTCGCATTTCTCACTTTTCCGAACCGGACCGTCGAAGACCGGATATCTAGCGGTTTTTCTCTGGGCGTCTTTTTTGCTTCCTACCGATCGGGTTTGGCGGTGAATGCTATACTTTTTGAGGTTTTTTGGTTGTTAAGATGAATCCTCTTTGCTGCATTGCTCCGGTTTCGATCGATCGGGACCGGACTAACCCGGTTGTTGTGAAATCGACGAGTCATTGTCAGTTAGGGATTGAAACGGCTGCTGCTAAACCAAGTTTTTCCGCTCAGGTGTCGTCTGTCGGCACCGATTCTGACAAATCAGCGTCAGTAAACGCTGTTGAGTCGGCGAATGAAGCGCGTGAGCCGAAGCTTTTTAGTGGCAACGGTGGCGGTGTTAGTACTGCAGTGGCTGGTATTCTTTACAAATGGGTCAACTATGGGAAAGGATGGCGGGCACGGTGGTTCGTGCTGGAAGATGGCGTGTTGTCGTACTATAAGATTCACGGACCTGATAAGATTATGATGAGTCCAGCTCGAGATAGCAATGTTCGCGTCATAGGTGACGATTCGGTGAGATTTATGAGGAAAGCTAACTGGAGCAGTCATCGTCTTGGCTTTGCAGCACGCCACTGCAAGCCTTTCGGAGAAATACACCTGAAGGTTTCGCATCTTCTTTTGTTTAAGTAGATTTTTATTTGCTTTGACAATGTTTTATTTATTATTATTTTTTTTTTACACGTTATTAGTATTCTACTATAATTGGTGGGTGGTGCTATTTTAAGGAAAAGCAGAGTTGTAGTGGCGTTACTTTGTTAATGCTAACTTTCTTGTTGCTCGTGACTTGTTTGGACGATCTAAGGAAAGTGGTTTATTCTATTCTGTTTAGTTAATTTGCTATATGTTGAATGGGTTAATGACTCATTAGGATGTTTTTATATTATGAGCTGAATATTGCATGTTGCTTAGTGTTTGTTTACTTCAAATCTAGGTGGTTCTAAAGAATTTAGGGCTGTTGAAGCAATGAAATTATTGCAAACTTAGTAGACTAGAAGAGGGTTTGATCTACTTGGTAAGATTGGTTGTGGTTTTCTGAGGAAGATGGATGTGTGGTTAGCATCAATATTACTGGTGGAAGTGTATTTTATGGTTCACGTCTTTATACTATCTTTAGTTTGAGGGTGTAAAAGGAGTTTGATATTTTTTCTGTGTAGAAGTGAATTTGTGTTATAAATCCGAAAGGATGATGAAGAAAATTTTAAAGGTTAATGCTGCACTGAAATGGAAATATGAATAGTTAATGATTATGTGTTTTCATATTAATGGTTGATAAGGTTCAAGTATAAATTGCATGTTGGTTTCGTTGTCTTATGGCAAAAGAACTGGAATTTTTTAATAATCTATTAATTATGCTAATGAGTGTTGTGGTGGTAAGAATACAGTTTTTTTTTCTCTCTAGTTTTTCTCTCTCGGTGAAAGTTCAGTTTGGAATAACATTGTATACAGGTATCTTCAGTTCGTGCAAGCAAGTCAGATGACAAAAGGCTTACTATATTTACGGGAACAAAAACTCTTCACTTGCGCTGCATATCTAGAGAGGACAGAATTCTATGGATTGAGGCACTGCAGGCTGCTAAAGATCTTTTCCCCAGAGTGTTATCAAGCAATGATTTCTCTCCTTCTGAAGAGTTTGTCGTCTCAACTGAAAAATTGCGGCTACGATTATCACAGGAAGGTGTTGCTGAGGCTATTATCAGAGACTGTGAGTCTATTATGCTTGCAGAACACTCTGCTATTCAAAACCAAATGAATGCTCTTCAACGGAAACACCTAATGTTACTGGACACATTGAGGCAATTAGAAGTATGTATCATTATTTTCTTTCCCAAAATTTCTTGGTCTATTATATAAATTATATTCTACCAGAGATCAAGATAGTGTGCTACCAACTTGTACCAGTGTGCCTCAATTTTATCCCCTTATGGAAAATTTAGTGTGTGGCATAGTACTTCTTTGATGAATATCAAATGTTTGATCATTATGGCCCCTTTCATGCTAGAAACTACCATCTGGATTATTTTGAACTGAAGACACGATGGAAAACTCAGTGGTCCATTTGTATTGTAGGCTTGTAGCTAGAGTATATGTTTGCTCTTCATCCTGGCTTAGACATTAGTGACTGGTGCTAAGTTGTTGACTTCAGCCATCTTATTGAAATGTTTGTGTTTTGATTCTTGTTTTATCTATAATTGATATGATTTTGGCATTTGTGGTACTCAGAGAAGCATAACCTAATCTGTATTCTACTTGTGGCACTTGACTTTATCAGCCAGCTGGCTATGTGTGGCATAGTAACTCCCGTTATTGGTGCCTTGGTTTTACGAGTTATTGGTGCCTTGGTTTTACGAGTTATCTTGTATTTCCTCTTTGTCAAGTCTCCAGTTGTGTCTTTTTCACATCATTCTGACTCCTCCAATTTACTTGTTTTGTAGTCAGAGAAGATAGAATTGGAGGCAACTGTGGTGGATGAGACAAAGGAGCGTGATTCGTACTGTGGACAAGGAAACAGGAGATATAGTGGTATGTTAATGCTTTTGAATTTTGGTAACTACATAATCTGATTTAGCAGAGCCTGATCCATTTAACAATGGGTTAGATGTCTAGAAAATCTATCCACGATCATGTGTTGGGCTCTGAGTGAACATGAAGCAAATCTAATGTTTTTTTCCTAATATTATTCCTTTAGAAGAAAAGATAACTTGGCTGAGTTACGGATTTGTCTACTGGTCGTCCTGCCACAGTTAATATATATATTAGAACAGGAAGTTGTGTAAAGAGATGAGCTTTCAGTTGAGTGTGTTTGTTGTCTTTCAGAGGCTTAACTTAAGATGCTATTATCTCTTGGTGTGAATTTTGAAATTATGCTTTTTTCCCAATTGCAGATTTTTACTCTGTTATGTCTGAGGGCAGTGCCACTGACTCTGATGCGGATAATGAAAGTCAAGATGGAGTAGATATTGAAACAGATGAAGATGATGGAGCATTCTTTGATACAAATGATTTTATGTCTTCGGAGGCACTAAGAAGTGCTTCATATCGAAGCAGGGAAAATTCTGGAAATGCTTGTATATCTGACAAGGAATGTTTCTTCTCAGATCATATGCATGGGGTTAAGCATGCAATTAGACCAGTGCAATACCCATATGTCAAAAGAAGGGATAATTTGCCAGAGCCAAAAGAGAAAGAGAAGCCAGTAGGCCTGTGGTCTATTATCAAGGACAATATTGGAAAAGATTTGTCTGGGGTTTGTCTTCCTGTTTATTTCAATGAACCACTGTCATCGCTTCAGAAATGCTTTGAGGATTTGGAATATTCATATTTGGTCGATCAAGCGCTGGAATGGGGAAAGCAGGTCAGGTCCTCAGTCTGCTTTCTTTTGTGGCAAAGAAGTTTTAAAAGCATGCTCTGCTAGATACATTGTTATCCAGGTAGTTTGTGTGCAGGTGTATCAGTGTATATTGAAATAATTGCCATAATCCCTAATGAGATTAACATCCATAATACCACACCTTTAGAGTATGTTCTCGTGTCATTGTTTTTGGCACATAGCCTCTGAATTTTTATCCCTTAAACTATTGACTTGGCATCACAAAAACATGCTACCAGCTCACTGCTCATTGTGTTGCATGACAATGCATGCTATGAGAAATATGCTTATGTCTAGTACTCTTCTTGATTAATGCTTTTGATGACTTTTGGGTTATGTTCTCTAAGTTGAAATAAGCTTCTATCTGTCACCTATGGTAATCATGATGAAGAATGAAAAATCAGAATTTCTACATCCAAGACCATAAATAAAATAGCAGCTTAAGGTGATATTTTTCAGTGTTTTTCTTGCAATGAAATTGTCATTTATTTGTTTAAGAAATCTGCAAATGTTCTCTAAGTAGTTGTTGATACTGTTTTCATTCAATGTCTGAAATAAGGACTTTACTTTTGCAGGGAAATGATTTGATGAGAATCTTAAACGTCGCAGCATTTGCAGTGTCTGGCTACGCATCAACTGAAGGACGGCAGTGCAAACCATTCAATCCTCTCCTTGGAGAGACTTATGAGGCTGATTATCCGGATAAAGGATTGCGCTTCTTCTCTGAAAAGGTATTGTTTTCAGGCAAAATATTGTAAACTGACTTGATAGAGTTGGGAAATCCTTTTGATACACTTCTCGACTAATAAATGTTATATGAAAATTCGACTTTCCAGGTGAGTCATCACCCAATGATTGTTGCATGTCACTGTGAGGGAAGAGGCTGGAAGTTTTGGGCAGACTCCAATCTGAAAGGAAAATTTTGGGGACGTTCTATTCAACTTGATCCTGTGGGTGTTCTAACTCTACAGTTTGAGGATGGTGAGACCTTTCAGTGGAGCAAGGTTACCACATCGATATACAATATCATACTTGGCAAAATTTATTGTGATCACTATGGTACAATGCGTATTAAAGGCAGTGGCAACTACTCCTGCAAGCTCAAATTCAAGGAACAGTCTATAATAGACCGTAATCCCCATCAGGTTATTTTTGTTAATTACATTTTTTTTTGTCCCTACAAAAATGGCTGGAACTCAAGAAAATTATCAAGGGTTGTTACCAAAAAGAATGCATATGGCCTAAGGGTATGCATTGCATCACACTGCTTTTTTCACATGCTTCTACCTGGTGTGATCCTGTCTTTTTCCTCAGAGAAGTAGAAATCCCATCAGAAGATGCAGTGATAATGCTCTTCACGCTTTAATCTTGTTTAACATATTTCCACCTACTTCTATATTTTCATCTTGATTCCTTCACCTAGTAAATGAAAAGAATGTTTTTCACAAGATTTTATCCTGGACTTGTTTATTTTACTATGACCATTTCAAGAAAGTTATGATGTGATAGGGTAGTAGAACATTTAGTGCACGTTCAGAATTGATATCTCTTTATGGTTTTGAAACAATAACTTCTGCATGTAAAACTTATTCCTTCACACCTAGGTGATTAATTTATTTAGAGACTGCCAAAAGCTGCAAATGAGTGTACAGAAATACTTGAAGTTAAATCTAATTTGTATCATTGTATTATATGAATGTAGGTTCATGGATTTGTGCAAGACAATAGAACAGGTGAGAAGGTAGCAATGTTGGTGGGCAAGTGGGATGAAGCTATGTACTATGTCCTGGGAGATCCAACAACAAAGCCTAAGGGCTATGATCCAATGACAGAAGCTGTATTGCTGTGGGAAAGAGGCAAATCTATTACAAAGACAAGATACAATCTAAGCCCATTTGCAATATCCTTAAATGAATTGACCCCTGGTTTAGGTGAAACATTGCCCCCTACAGACTCTAGGCTGAGGCCAGATCAGAGACACTTGGAGAATGGAGAGTATGAGTTGGCAAATGCAGAGAAGTTGAGATTGGAGCAGCTGCAGCGACAGGTATCCATCATTAAGTAATGTTCATAAGTTTTATAATTGATCAAATGGCAGTCTGGTATGATCCTTTGATTTACCACAACTGGTATCATTTGACAAAACTGAAGCAACCTCACTGAGATTTAGTTGCTGGAGTGAACATCAAGAAATTATCATATCATCTAGTTTTTTTGTTTTATTTTTATTGTAGGTTATTAGAGTATTCTTGCTCAAGTGTTTTCCGGTTTCGTAAAGGATAAATTTGTTGGGTTTAGAGTATTATAATGCTAACCAACCAGCTATTGCTTTACTGAATGACAATGTTGATACAGGCAAGGAAGATGCAGGAAAGGGGATGGCAGCCAAGATGGTTTAAGAAAGATGAGGACGGTTGTTATCGATATATGGGCGGATACTGGGAAGCCAGAGAGAAAAAGAACTGGGATGGAATCTCAGATATATTTGGGCAAAGCAGTGGTTCTCCAATGTATTTAGTAGAAAGTAGGCAGTCATTTAGCTCAGCTTGTGCGTAAGTGAATTGATTTGGCTGACATTCACATTCATTTGGATCTTGGTGGTGGTCTCTATGCTTAATATAGGAACTGAAATTTGTGAACTTAGATGTAGATTTTGTTCAAGTCATATAATGGAGTTTCTACATCGTAGTAGTAGTAGTTTAATGCTAATGCTTGTTCCGGAGTTTTTTATGCAATTGCTTCTTTCTAGAGTTTTGTTTCATACTCATCTGCATTCTGGAATAATTCCAAATCAACCGCACTGATCCATAATATACACTTGTATATACTTGCTCTTGATTTAGATGACTTTTAATATGATCTAATTGGACAAATTACAAACATATAAATATTTTGGTATTTATACATATTCCGGTCCCCTTAATAACAATAAAATTTATAATTTCGAATACAATTTAAAGTTAATTTTATCTTATATTTTCACTTATTTTTATAGAGAGAATGGGTGTAATTGTATATTAATATCAAAATGTTCATATACGTCTAATTTGTCATATATGTAATTTGTCATCGTTCAAGGGTGAGTGTATTTAACTCTTTTGGGGGTGAGTGTATTTAACTCTTTTGAAATTAAGTGTAAGTTTGAATGATAAATGGAAGCTAATGTCCCAATTTTTATTTTCATAAAAATATGTATTGTATTACTGATAATTTTCATTTGTGGATAGGGCTGCAAACGAGCCGAGCCGAGTAGAGTATATGGGGTGTTCGTGTTCGGCTCGTTTGTCAAAGCTCGAGCTCGACGAGCTTTATAAATGTTTGTTCAAGCTCGGCTCGATAATTTTTTTCTATATTCGAGCTCGGCTCGTTTAAGCTCGTTTAAGTTAATCGAGCTCAGCTCGTTTAAGTTAATCGAGCTCAGCTCGTTTAGTAGCTCGTTTGAGCTCGTTTAGTAAAATTAAAACAAAAATAAAATGAATTTAAATTAAACTTAAACTAAAATTAATTCAAACCATGAGTTCATTTCTCCTTGTTAAAAATATTAATAAAAAAATATTAATAGTATCACACGGATCTAAGTTCAAAATACAATTTAAAAGAGTATTCATAATTCATTCGAGTTGAACCAATATAAAGTCATCAACCATGAAATTTTGATATAATCTAAGTTATATTAAACAATGAAATTTCGAATTATTAGACTTAATAAACAAACAATCCAAGTGAAATCTATATTAAGACAAATAAAGAAGAAAAATAAAAAGATAGAAAAGTAATTTAATTACCAAGTGGTAGAGAAGCAAGTTGGATTGGACACAAATTTCCGAGCAAAACTAAAGAGAGTGAAATTGCTTTATGCTTGATGACGAAAAAGTAGACAGAGAGAGACGACAGTGGTAGAGATGAGTGGTGGAATTACTTCAGGGCTTGATGACAAAAAAATACAGAGAGAAAGAAAGGGTAATAGACATAAGTGGTGGCTCTCTTGACAAACTAGTAGTCTTAAGAAAACTAAACCTTAGGTTATATAAATTATTTTAATTAATTTTTTATTTTTGATATATATTTTTTTAATTCCAGCATCTATTTTAATTTGGACCTTTTTTTAATTTGGACTTTTTTTTATATCCATTAAAAATTTGTCTATTTATTTTTATTAAAAAAAATATTAAACGAGTTATGAATGAGCTCGTTTGCGAACACAAACGAGTTTTTATCGAACATAAACGAGCTGTGAATGAGTTTGTTCATGAACATAAACGAGCCGAACAAGGGTTTGTTTGAGCTCGGCTCGTTTACTAAACGAGCTATAAAATTTTGTTCGTGATCGTTCATTTAAGTGTTGAACAAGTTTTGACCGAGTTTTGACCGAACCGTTCACGAATCGTTCACGAGTGCTCGTGTTCGTTTGCACCCCTATTTGTGGATCAAAATAAATTTAAAAAACTAGTTTTTGTACCGATTATAAAAACTACAAAAATAAATAAAGTATAAATTTTATTGTCTATTAGACTAGAATGATAAATATGCCCATACTTTTTATATTAACAAATATAAACAAAAATTATAAAATAAATATATGAAATTGACAAAAATACCCTATCATAACCTCTACATCTTCCCAACGAATTGTTGAACAACAACGAAATTCAAATTCATAGACTATTACTGAAATCTCAACCTCTCCCATCTTTATCTCCATCAACAAGCTCTTCTCATCTCCATCACTTCAATCTCTCTCTTTTTGAGCTTAACCAATGTATCTTTTATCACCATCGACGAGCTGCCTTCTTCAACAAATGGCGAGGAAATCGACTTCCAATAAGTCGTCGAGGGGAAACGTGACTGTGGGGAGCTCTTAGATGACTGGAATGGAGAAGGTTGTTGTTAAAAAGACGACAACAGAGGCATCATCAAAGGCGAAGTCACATGTTAGTTTCTATTTCATTTATAATTGTGTGTTTGATGCTATTAGTTTTAGGTTTCGAAATGTCTTATGCTATTTGTCTTCTTCGTTGATGGAAGTTATGTAGTTGTTTTTTATTTGATTTGGTGAAGAAATGACAATTATTATAGGTAGGTTGTTGCATGATTGTACGTGTATATTTGCTTCTTGATTTGATGGTATTTACGTCTACTAGTTCGTTTGTTTGGTTTTTTGGTAAGATTTTGATGTAAATTAGTGGAGATTGATCAGTTTGTGTGTTATTCTGTAAGAGTTTGTATTCTGCTGCCCTATATTGAATTCGGGGAAGTCGTTGAAACTAGTCTCAACTTCACGGTATCATATACCGGAAAGATTTATAACGGTCAAGACTACCGAAAATGAAAGTTTGTTCAGAGTATTCAAGTAGAGTGCCAGGTGGCAATTATCAACGGGATTAGTTATATATGAATGTAACAGTTAAGATTGTTCAAAGTCTTATTACAAATTTGTAACCGTAACTACATGATATATAGAGTGTGAGATTACAAGTTTTTACTTTCTCTGTTTTCTTGTTCTAAAAATATCTACTTCTCTTTGTTATTTTCAAAAACACCTCATGACCATAGTATTGAATTGAAACTTTGACAAGGTATCAGAGTTACTATCTCACGACAATGGCAGATCAACCACCTATATCAAATCAACCACAGAATCATGGGAATATGCATTCGAATCAGCCTATAAATATGTTAAGCACATCTTACACAAGTAAGCTTATTAACTCACCTCTTTTAGGTTCTAAATTACAGAGTCTGACAAAGTAATTAAACATTCAACAAATCAAACTTGATCGTAACGACTATCTTTTCTGGAAAACACAAATACTAGCTACAATCCAAGCCCTAGATCTTAAAGATTTTATTCTCAAAGATAAATCTGGGCTAGTTGAATATGTTGAAGATATGATTACTGATGATAAGGGACAAGTGCTCATTGTAATGAATAAAACTCTAATTTTGTTGTTGGGAGGAAAACAGATAACTCCTTATGAGCAGGTTAATATCTTGTATTGGCAATTCTCTTATTGCGCAAGTAACTTAATGTAGGTTCATAATCAATAGTTGCTTTTGTGATGAAACTCAAGGAGATTGGTTATTTGTTGTTAGCTGCGGATGATACTATAAAAGAGAAAGATCTAGTGATAAGTGTATTGACAGACTTAGGTCACGAGTTTGATGCAGTTGTTGTAATGATATCAACTTGATTTCATTACCTTAGATAATGCTCAATTTCAACTCATGTTGTATGAAAGAGACTTGAAGATTTCAACACTGTCTCCAAACAAGGACTTGTTGACTCAATTGAGGAGGCAAAACTTACCGTACAAGAAGATTTGGTGGACGTATTTTTAATGGAAGATCTAGAGGCCGATGAGGTAGATATGGTGGTAGAAATCAACAGAGGCTGTATTGTCAAATTTTTCCAAAAGCAGGACATGGTGCTTGGCAATGTTATAAAAGGTTTAATTCTACTTTTCAAAGACCACATTATAGTTGATGGAGGTGTTTTCAGTTACAAAGGCCAGAATTCTAATTTTAGAGGTGGTAAAAACTTAGTAAAATGCTATTATGTCAATAGAATACCCAATGAACAACATATGACTACGAAACATGACTTCAATGACCAACAAATCAATGAGGTTTATTCTCTGCATGACACCTACCAATTCTACTTTCTCTAATGTCAGAAATACAGGCTATCAACCTCAAGGAAACTTCATCCAAAATTATGCATATATAGTCACACCTAGAAAAATATCTTATCCAGCTTACTATGTGGACAGTGGCGCTACCAACCATATTACATCACAAATCGAGAATTTATCTGTAGCCACACTATATATGGGTAATGATTCTCTTATTGTTGGTAACGGTGCTAGTTTGAGAATTCATCATGTTGGTGAAATTGAATTAACGTTTACCTCGCCTAAATCAAAAATTACTTTTTAGACAAGTATTACATGTGACAACTATTAAAAAGAATCTTCTGAGCATCTCTAAATTCACACAAGATAACAATGCATATGTTGAGTTTTATGAAAAAAAAATTGTGTTTAAAGATCGAACTACCAAGGAAATCCTGCACAGAGGTAAGCTTAAGGGAGACCTGTACCAACTTTGCTTGAAGAAGATGTATGTTCCAGTGTCAGCTTTATATACCAAGATTGTTTCTCCAACACATATAAATAAAAGAATCACTTATTTTCTTGGTTATAAACATTCATTTGATACTCTGCTTGCTGCTAAAGACAACTCTAATATTTGGCATGCCAAGCTTGGGCATCCAGGATCTATTATACTTAAGCATATTCTAAAAGTAATGAATTTTCTATTCAAGAGTGAATATCTAGACTTTTGTGATTTATGTCAAATGGGTAAAAGTCATAGAATGTCTTATCCTCATCATGTCACCGGAGCAGTAAAACCTCTTCAAATTGTTCATTGTGATGTATGGGGTCCTGCTCCTATTTTGTCAACTAAGGTTATCGATTCTATGTTGCATTTACCGACAATTACACTCGCTTTACTTGGTTATATCCTCTTCGATTAAAGTCTAAGTATTCTCAAAGTTTGTTCAATTTGTATATGATACTGTGAACCTTTGATTAGAGTCTGCTTCCCAATTTTGGTTACTAAAAAGCAGTTCTCAAGTTTTCTTACTTTCCGGTGTTTGGAACCTTAGCTTACTGGTACCAATAACTTATGTTTCCCGGTATCAATAACCGGGAAGCGACCACTATTTTTAATGGCTTCCCAGTGTATGATACCAGGAAGCAGAATGTATAGTTCTCATTTTAAACTTTTGTAATCAAGATATATGTATAGTTTATTTGTATTTGTTCATTGAATTGGTGCTCCCGATGTCACTCCCCTAGAAGCTGAGGAAAATAATGTCTGCTCCCCGGTTACAAACATCGAGAAGCTTGTAAAAATATATCCAACTTTCCGGAGTTGGAAACTGGGAAGCAAGTGTGAGTGCTTTTGGTTTGATTGTGTTTATGAAAGTTGGGTATTAGTTGTTGTTTCTTTGATTTTAGTGATTAAATTGTGATAAAGAATGTTGCATGTTTTCAAGTGTATACTTGCTTCCCATAGTGTTCATGTGATGTTTAGTTCATATGTATTTGTAAACAGATTTTTGGGTAAAGTTGTAATTATTGGTTGGTTTGTTATGTAAATGTTTAGTGATGGTCAACGAAAACTGCTTCCCGGTATGGAACACCGAGAAGTCATTAAAAATCTAGTTTGTTTCTCAGTGTTTGATATCGAAAAGTCTAAGTGACATTTTGTTATATATATATATATAATTTATTTGTGTGTTTCTAATGGTCTATTTCTCTATTTTGTTTTAGGAGATCAGAAAAAAGTCTATTTCAACAATGGAAGGTACTTTCAGCATTCGTCAAAAGGCTCCGTGGATGTCAAACTGAATAACTATGGGTTAACTTTGATTATTTCAGGTTGTTGGAAATGTTTGATTATAGTGTTTTTAAAAATTGGGTTTATTTTGATGATTTGTAGTTGTTGAAATCATTTGATAATTCTAATAGGGAGATTTCCAAAAACCAACCACAGGTTTGACAAATTAGCCAAAAACCTACAACTTTTTCATTTTTGGCCAAAAACTAACATTCTGACAGATTCCATCAATTTTACTGTTCATCCGTCAGTCAATGAACAGTAATCAGGAGTATTTTCGTAATTTTTAAAAAATAATTTTTTATTTTCTTTTGCTTTATAGTTATTTTTTTTAAAAAAATTGAAAATTACCAAAATTCCCCTGGATATTGTTCATCAACTAACGGATGAACAGTAAAATTGATGTAAACTGTCAGAATGTTGGTTTTTGGCCAAAAATGAAAAAGCTGTAGGTTTTTGACTAATTTGTCAAACCTGCGGTTGGTTTTTGGAAATAACCCATTCTAATATTATCGAAAATTGGCTTTCTTTAATGTTGCAATTGGTTTGTGAATAAATTGAAATCTTTTGACTTTTTTTTACGATTGCAGGTATTTTTCGGTAGTCAACACCGAGAAACAGTGTAAATTTGAGTCTGCTTCCTAGTGTTGACTACCGGGAAGCACCTGCTACTAGGGATGTGTATGGGACGCGTCGGAACGGGAATTGATGTGTCCCACTCCCGTCCCGAATTTTAATTGGGACGGAATTTCGTGTCCCATTTCCATTCCCGAAATTTAATGTCTTGATTTTGTCTCGTCCCGAAGATTTCAGGATGGGACCGAGACGGGTTTGGGAATTCCCTAAATTAAATACATAAAAAATAAATAAAATAAATATTATTTTTAAGAAAAAAAGTAGAAAAAATATGTAATTGTTCAAACTATTAATCTAATCAGTTTAATGATTTTATACAATATCATAACATTTAGAGTTAAAGAAAAATGAAATTAATATATTACAATATATTAATTTTTAAAAGTTTGGGACGAGTTCGAGAATTTCCAATTAGAAAAACTCTGCCCCGATCTCGACCCGAATTAAATTCGGGAATCAAATGTTTGTCTCGATCCCGTCCTTATTGAAAAGTGGGTTGAGATGGTTCCTATCCCGAATTTTCGGGACAGGTTAAAAAAACTTGGAACGTCCCAACCCACGCACACCCCTACCTGCTATTTCATCTGCTTCCCGGTTTCCACACCTGGGAAACAGAATATTTTTTTTCTACTTCCTGGGTTATTATTATTATTTAATTATTTGGCATTTTACTGCTTCCTGGTCACCAAAACCGAGAATGTAACGTCCGGCCCCCGTCCCCGGATGAACCCGAGGCGCGGTGATTGAGCGTCATCTTGTCACATGACTGGTCTTAAGGTTGACCACTAGCCCCACAGACCACCACTATGCCCTTCAGCATGTTTTTCCTCACTCGCATGCTTTTAGGAAAAACTTTCCAGAAGGTCACTCATCCCAATATTGCTCCAAGCCAAGCACGCTTAACTTTGAAGTTTTAGACTCCCGAAAAACAATGTGCACATTGGTGATATGGATAGCAATTCAATTCATTTTGACCATTTCTCAATATGGGGTATTACAATCCACTCCCCTTAGGACACATCGTCCTCGTTGTGCCCACAATCTTTCAAGAATCTTTACCCCGCTAGGTGATTGCCCTGGGTTATACTGTATGGAGGCGTGCCTTGCGGTCACAGGATTGCTCTGATACCACTTGCAACGTTTGGCCCCAACCCCCGGATGACCCGAGACGCGGTGGCAGAGCACCATGTCACTACTTGATTGGTAATGAGGTAGTACCTTGCCACCGCGCCTCAAATCATCCAGGGGGCGGACGTTACAGGGAAGCACCATCTTATTTGAACTACTTCCTGGTGTTGGACACCGGGAAGCAAATCTTTTGCTTCCCGGTGACACCAGGAAACAATATAAATTAACCTCTACTTCTCGGTTTCAGGGACGGGGAAGCACCTATTGGGTTGAAAATTTTTCTAATGTTGTATATAAAACCCCTTAATTACATTTTTGAATGCCTCCATAATTAGTTTAGTTAAATAAAAAATCTTAGTGGTTCCTTGGATAAAGAAAAATTAGTTATCCTATATAATCTACTTATTATGCATTCCACTTCACCAAAGTCTTTTTCATTATCATGTTTGGAGAAATAAAACATTAAAAGTATTTCAATAAACTGTATGTGATGGAGAAGAAAAAAAAGGTTCCTGGTATTAGAAACCGGGAAGAAGTTATAAAATTAGTTTGCTCACTGATTTAAATAATAATAATAATAATAATAATAATAATAATAATAAAACCTACACAGTGGCTTTATGGTTTTAATACCCGGGAAGCATTTCAAAAGTCCCTCTGCTTCTTGGTCATATAAATCGGGAAGCAGATTGTCTGCTTTCTAATGTAAAGCACCGAAAAACATATGAGTTTTTAAACTGCTTACCGGATATCGAGACCGAGAAGTACCTGGAAAAAATTTTCTGCTTTCTAATAAAAAATTCAAAGTTTGCACTCATATTGTAAGAAATTATTTTGAAATAACAACCTATCTATTTAGAGGGATACAAAACAAAAAAAAAAAGTATATTCTATACATTCAATGTCCCTACACAATATAAAACAATCTCTATCATGCCCAAAACCCTAAGAATGTAGAAAACATTTTTTTTTTAGGAGCAATTGAAGAAAAGTTTTGAGTTATTTGGTGGAAAAAACCTGCAGATATAATTAGGGGTTGAAAATGAATAAATTTCAAAAGGTTATGGTTTGTAGGTTTTGGATTTCATGAAGTTAGGGTTAATTCAATTTGGGAATTTTTTTTAAAAAAAGCAAATTAATTTGTTGGGGGCCTTTTTCAAATTTGATGGTTTCATTTTGTGAATATAATATTTGAATTCAAATATTTAAATAGAAGACATATGTGACTTTACACATTATTTAAAAGATGTGAAAATATTTTTAATTCATTTTTTAATACGAAAGAACACTATTGTCAATTAGGTCTATTGGATGTAAATTTTTTTTTTAAAATTTGTTTGTTTTTGAAGAAATTTTAATGGTGGGCTAAAAATTTAAAGTTTTTAATTGAAGGGTCATTTATGCAAATGGCTCCATTCTTCTTAATTTCATTCAATATCATCACACTAACCCGATCTCTCTCCAATATCTAAATTTCCATTTATTTGATAACTAGTGTAGAACCCGCGCGTTGCGCAGAGTTAAATACCTATTACTAATTTTCAAAGCATCTATAATAATAATAATGCAAAATTTCTCTTTAAAATTAACTTTAACACTAATAATTACAATTTAAAATTTCTCGCATCTTAATTAAGGTCTAAATTCGTATATTAGAAATGAGGGGGTAATTGGGGCATATTATATATATATATATATATATATATATATATAATCTATATTTAGAGTACAGTTAAATTTTAAAATTTCTTTATTAAAAAAATATTTCAAATACCATGTAATGAAGATAAAATAAATTTTTATAAAATTATGAATGCTATGATAATGTTGACATTTAAAATTAAAAATAAGGGGTGATTGTTGGTAGAATTTAATATAATATAATCTATCATTTAAAGAAGTTGATTATTTATTTAATATATTTGAAATTGATATTAAATAAAAGTAAACATTTCTAAAAGAAAAATAAAAATAAAACAATTATAGAAATAAAATTATTATTATTATTATCAATTATTTTATTCTAATTTTTAATTTTATAGGAAAATAAATATATGGTATTTTTTTTTAACTTTATTATGTTATTACATTTTAAAATATCATATTATTTTAAAGTATGACTTTCACCATTTTTTATTTTAAAGACACAGCTTATTATACTTCAACATTATAAGACCATTAACTCACTTTAAATGTGATTAACTTATAATTTTATAACGGTAATAAAATTATAGTAATTGTATTTTTATTAGTTTAAATATAATAACATAAAAATTTAATATTAAAGTAATTGATAATAACATCTGAAGTTTTATTATGTAATACCTTCCTAAATCCTTTCAATGAATGTTAATCAATTCACCATTAACTCTAATTATTTTAATACCATTGATTATTAACATTTACGTGGAAGAATGTTAAATAGTGAAAATAATAATAATAACATGATTTGATTAATGCTAGTGTGAATATTTTAATTATAGTGTTTTTAAATAGATAAAATATTAAATTTAGATACAATGTTTTTAAATAATAATAATAATAATAATAAAACTAAATTGACAAAAATGGAAGAATACTATCTATGGTAATTTGATTTTAATAAATTAAATATAAATAGAAATATTTTATTTTATATCTCAACTAAATTTTCTTAGTTCCCTTCAAATATAATAATAGTTTCTATAACTAATATAAACATAAAGAAATTTAATCTTTTATAAATTCCAACTGTTCTTTTCATTATTTATTCACTCTTATCATATCCCTGGATAAAAATAAATAGCTCAAGTAAGAAGAAAAATAAAAATTAAAAAACAAAATTAATGTAATAATTCATTATGTACATGTAGATAAGGAAAATAAATTTAAGTAAATTTGAATTAACAAAATACTATAAAGAAAAAGTAAATAATAACACTAATAATAATAATAATAATAATAATAATAATAATAAAATAATAAATTGATACATTTGAATTTTTTTATTTAATTCGAGATGCATATTTCCATCATTGTTTTATATATATATATATATATATATATATATATATATATATATATAGTCTTCAGACAGATTTATGTCTTATTTCCTACCCAGAAGAAAAATGATTGTGAATTAAAAAATTTTGTTATTGAATTTTTATGCAAGTAATTGCTTGAAAAATAGACACCTTAAATGCTTGAATTTGATGAGATATACATTATCAATCACTCGATTAAGTTGATTCTCCCGGCTAGAAGAATTGATGGACATTTTGTGCTTTTGTATATTTTACCTACGAAAAATCAAGACAAATAAGTAAAAAAAAAATGAAAAAAAAAACATACATATATAATAGAATATACCAAAATTTTATGCCCATCTCGCCTATTAAAAAAATAATAAAAAAATCAATTAATCATATTTTGACACAATAGTACAAATTGACACAATATGAAAACTTCTAATACAATTAAAAGTAGTTAAAATATAATAATAAGAAAAATAGAGAAAATAATCTAAAATGGTAAAGTAATGAGGGAGAAGTGAAAGAATGATATGATTGAAGCAAAATGGGAAGACATGGTATATATAGAAAAAAAGACTATTGGAGTTACAAAACCTTTTATATTTCATATTCTTTTTTAAGGATATCAATTCAAAGTTAATGTAGGAGAAATCAATTGTAATAATTTTTTATGGTAAAATTATAATTAATAGATGAATATTCTTAAGAATATGTTCCATACACTCTTTTCCAAACAAACGTTAAATTCCACACCACATAAGATTTTTAAGAATTTTGTTAAATGCCACATGTAATCTCTTTATTGGCAAAATATGAAGAGAAAGAAAAATATTCAAATAAAAAACCTTATTAACTGACATTGATGAACGAATAGGAAGAGAAAAAGTCATCGAGAAGAAAAGAGGTTGAATGAGAAAACCAAAACACGTGTCATTTTATAATTCGTCAAATACGTTGGATTTTCAAAACTTGTTATTTTTGATGATTTTCAACCCAAGCGTAAACTCTCAGCCCCGCCACGTCAATTTCGTGGGGTCCACTGAGAGTTCCGCTTTATATATATATAGATTAAATAATAGAAATTTACTACTACTTTTTGGTAAGATATCAAGTTCCTACAAGCATCATGATTGTAAGATAAGATTGGATTCTCACGGGTGCAACATACTACACGAGAATAGATTATTAACATATGTAGGTTTAAGTATAACCATGGAATTAAAAAAAATGCACTACTTATATATATTTAAAAAAAAATAATAAAAAAAAAGACACTACTTATATATAACTGATCATAAAAATATTACAAAATTGATAAAGAAAATAAGGTTAATGTTCATTTATACCCTTCAAGATGGCTTGATTTTCACTTGAACCCTCAAAGTTTGTAAAGTTTCATTTGAACTCTCGATCTTGTCAAAATGAGTCATTTGAACCCTCTATGCTGACGTGGACCATAGTGTGAAGAACACGCGTCAGCCCGCGTTTAGTTAGTCTCCTTGAATTGTTCAAGTGACTCATTTTTGCCAACTTGAAGGGTCCATCTAAAATCCTGCAAACTTTAAGGGTCCAGATGAATAAATATGACAACTTGGAGGGTCTAAATAGGCATTATCCCTTGTTATTATCTATATAATTGTACTTAAAATGATTGAGAATTTGTAATTGATTATTATCGTTATGTATTATTCCTTATCATTTACCATATATCGAGTATAAACTATTTTTTTTGTTGGGTCCAAAATATTGAATTTAATTTTTACCACTTTATTATTTTAGATAAATAAATGAATGGTTCCCCTATTTAATTAAAGAACAAGGTAAAAGAAATTTTGTATAAACGATTTTGAAATGGTAAAATAGGTAGCTTTACTATCCTAGCTTTCTAGGCCGGGATAATAAAAATTACATGAGGTTTCTCTTGGAAGAATTTTTTAAAGAAAATCTTAGTATTCTTACTATGAGAAATGATTTTTTTATCAAAGGATTTACAGTAGAGCCACCCTGCTGAATCAGAAGTATTTAGATGATCCCAAAAAATTAGCTTATGATTTTCTATCTCAACAAAGTCAACAAACACCACTTTTTGGATCAATATCTCAAAAGTTTAATGAATTTATTTTTGTGGAGATCCAAGAAGTTTTTGATAAATTCGTTCCATCTTAACTGGCATTTTGCAAATTCAAAATTTTAAAAAAAAAAAAGACCTTAGAACAATAGGACATTCTCCCAAAAAACTCTGTTGTAAATCGAGACAACAATGAATCGCAAAATAACATAACCCAAAAGAATCGAATGACACAGAGTTTACGTGGTTCCACTAGCGGCCACAAAGGCCACCAAAGGTGTACGTCCACGGGAAAGGGCTCAGTGGCCCGGTTGCACTATCAGTGCTGGTGTTACAGCAGATGAAGAACACAAAGTCCTCATTAAGGGTGGGCGCGGTCTGAGTCAGTCCGGTTTTGAGTAAAACCGAACCAAAACCGAATGACTTGGTTTTGTCATGTTTAGGATTGGACCAACCCAAAAAGAGACTAAAACCATTTGATTTGGTTTTTGTCGGGTTGGTCCTGTTTTTTACTCGGTTTTGACTTTTTTTATTGGATATGATATTTTCTAATTTAATTTTAAATCATAAAATTTTAATAAATTCAAACTAATTAAAATACATGTATAAAATCAAATAACCATTTAAATATAATTTAATTGTAAATAAATAATTAATGACAATATTTTCCAAGAAAAAATATAATATTACATGAGGCATTAATTATTCTACAATATGAAATTTCTCGAGAGTTGAAATATCAAATGAATCTATAATATCAATATATGAATTATTTATATATATATATATTAAAATTCTCCTAGAATTTAGTAATGCACGCTAACTTTTCAATTGTACTACTACTAGTAGTATAATTAAATAATTAGAATAAGTTCATGTGATCTTTAATTTGGTAGTCACTAATCAAAAGTGGTTAAGTAATATTAGGCCTATTGGGTGAGAACAAATTATAGCCTTTAACTTTTTGTGACACACATGTGAAATTTAGAAATTTATAGTAGCTACATTTCTCGATAGATATTAATTCAATAAAACAATTTTTGTTAAATTGATAAAGCTACTGACAAATAATCAATGGACTTTTGCAACAAAATGTTTGTTACCTCATATTAATACAACTACTGACAAGCAATTCATGTGATCAGTTACGTATGTGTATTCTAGTATCTGAAGATGATGTTTTTCTTTTTCCTTTTTCTTTTCTGTGCGGCTGTATATTTGTTTGAAACTAAATTAGGGTTAGATTTTGTTACGTTTAGTACTTCTTTTAATTTTTTAAAAATTAGAACCGGTTTTTTAACCAAACCGAAACCAAATGGCTCAATTTTTTTTTTCAATTGAAACCGGACTGTTCCAAATAAGACCAAAAACCGACTAATTTGGTCGGGGTCGGTCTAGGTCGGTCCAGTTCGGTTAAAAACCGAAAACCATGCCCACCCCTAGTCCTCTTAGTTCACAAGAGATTAAAACAACCCTAGTTCCAGAGTCGTCATAGAGAAGAAGAAGAAAAACAAACACCAGCAGCTAAAGTACTCGACAAAAGAACAAAATGAAATATATAATTAAGTTTAGGTTAGTAGGACGGGCTAGGTCACAAATGGGTTTGGGCTTTTTAATATTGCCCCGGCCCATTGGCCTTATACCAAACAAATAACGACCCATAGCTTGTACAAAGTATTCTGCCAAGAATAGAATAACAAATATGATACAACACATTACAATTCTTCCCCTTTGGATCATATTTACATCTCTTTTAGAACAAAACCACCTTATTGAACACCATTGATCCATATCAGTGCCATCCTCGGCCTTATCTTTATTGCCCGACGTCTAGCCTTGAGCTCACGACAGCTCTATGTGAAGACTGTCCCTGCAAAACAGAAAATTCTTCACAAAGAGACCTTAGTCCCCATATCAGCAGGATTAGAATCAGTGGAGATCTTCCCCCACATCAATAGTACCATTTAGAACATGTAGTCTGATAAAGTTGTGTTTCACATTTATATGTTTGGTCCTGTCATGGTATATTGGGATGCGACTAAGCTGGATGACTCCTTGGCTATCTATCATGACAGTAGCCTTACCTTCCAACTGCTTCACCTCCTTCAATATACCTTGGATCCACATGACTTCTCTAATACCTTCAGTTAGGCCATTTGGGTGAAAATGGTCTAAAGGATCTTATGAAAAGGGGTTTAATTGAAAAGATGATGTTTGTAAACTTGATTTCTGTAAACATTGTATTTTTGGTAAACAAACTCGTGTGCCTTTTGTGAAATTTATTTTTAGAGCTAAAACTATGCTTAAGTATGTACATGCGATCTGTGGGGTCCTACAAAGACCAAAACTTTTAGAAAAAGCATTTATTTTCTATCCATTATTGATGATTACTCTAAATTTGTCTAGATTTACTTACTTAAGAGTAAAGATGAAGCTTTTGATCGTCTTAACTTGTGGAAATTGCATGTTGAATCTGAAACTGGATGCAAAGTTAAATCTATCAGATATTAAACATATCAAAAACTGAAAACTAGTCAAGATTTATGGTAAAACCAACAGGTGGATATCGTAAAGCTTCTGTGGTTTATTTTGAAACTTGGAAGGAATATTTTGGACATTGTTTTTCTGAATGATTAAGATTGTTATCTTTCATTACACTTGATTATGCTTATGCTGCTTTGGTATTGGATTGGGTTCTAATTATATTTCTCTTATTCCCCTGGAGTTTCTACTTTGTGTGGACGAACATCGTTATTTACATTCTTATACTGCTACTGCAATATCAGAATTTATGATCTTTGATTAGGGCAGAAATTTAAACTCACTATTTGAATTCTAGTTTCTATTGCAGGAAGCTAATTTGGCGCTATTTCGGACTTGATACTTTGTGTCTATCATAACAGGATATTATGATAACATTCAGATAAAGCTTGCTTGCGTGCTATAGACTATAGATGAAATGAATTGTCAGCTTGCTTAGTGCATGAGCCTTTCTGCATCAGGATTAGACTGTTCTCTGTTGGAGGATTCCTTGTGTTGTGCAGGGATTCTATTTGAGTTATTTTTTAAGCTATTGTAGCCTCGTGGTGGGGCACTGGGCGATGATGCTTTGTTCTTGGAAGGCACTGGTGGTTTGTGGTGTTATGTATATTGTTGTGTATCAATATATATGTTGTTGTATTTTTATGATCCAAAAAGGGGAAGTTTTGTTATGTTTTTGTATCATATTAGTTTCAGTTTGTACTTGGTTAAGTAGAGCTGTGTTTGTTTGGTTTTGGGCTTATGGGCTTGGGTAACTTAAATTAAAACCTACCCATTTGACCCGACCCGGCCCACTTCTTAAACCTAAGTATATATCTCTCTTATTTTCATTGCAACAGATAGATTCAATGGTTGTTGTTTGTCTCTCTGTTTCGTCTCTGTTCAGAAAGATTTAGAGTTTTTTGTTTCTTCCCTTTGGATATCTGTGAGGACTTTGTGTTCTCTTCAGTCTTGTAATCTGCCGCCACTATAGTGCAACCGGCCACGGAGCCGAACCCGTAGATATACACCTTTAGGAGGCTCTTCGGAGCAACCGGGTGGAACCACGTAAAATCAATTGTATTATTGTGATGCTTCTACTTTTCGATTCTGGATGGAGTGATTATTTGTTGTAACAATTACAACAATCAGAATTTTTACCCCGACAATTTCAACTATTAGAACTATCAGAAAGCTTGGTTTTATATGTTCTACCAGCAAAAACGATGTTTTAAGCTTATCATTGTTCTTCTACTTTAATGGAAAATTTTAACCCTTAATCCTATATTGGTTTATAGAATGGTGAGACAAATTTGGTTTGAAACTCTCAATTTTTTTTAAAAAATTGAAAATTTTAGTCATCTCATGGAATAAAAATTTTAGATGTCCAGAAAATATGAAAATTCTCCCAATTTTCTTATTTTTTTATCCATATTTAAATTAATGTAGATTTTTTAAGCAAAATATCTAATAAAGATAAAGTTATTGGCCCCCTCGAAGTCTCATATATAGTAATGCAACATCGTGGTGGGTTGATACAAAATGTCCATCGAAGAATACAACAAATGTACTTCTAGACCCAAATCTTATACAGTAACTACTTGATAATTCTCCTTCCAGAAGATGATGAATGAAATGGTATATATATATATATATATATATATATATATATATATATATATATATATATATATATGTATATAATTTTTAGAAAAATCATGGGAAGAAAACAAAATAGAAAAAGCAGGAGGACTAGAATTGCATAATGCAGTAGCGGAGATAGGCCAGGCCAGGGCGGAGGCTACACCAACACCATTACCATTTCCTTTTGGGTATCGGAGTTTCCGTTTCATTTCAACGTCCTCTTCAATGAAACTGCAAAGTTCGCCGACTAAAGCTGCTTTTGCAGCGATGAGAAAGACCTTCCATTCAACTGCTTCTCCTCAGCTTTCCATCAATCCTCAGGTCAGGTTCGCTACGCATTCTTCCTTGCATAGCTATGAAGATAGTCTACCTTTTTCTCGCATTTGCAATGGTGTCTGTATGTGTTTGCATTTTAATGAGAGATTAGGAAGATAACACTTTTGGATTTTTGATACACTTAGAAGCGTGGAATACAATTTTATTATTAAAATTGCTTCAAAATCAATTGTGTTTTTACTTAGATTTCATTTAATTCGTTTTATGGTTTTTAGGGTGTTAGTGACGTCAGATGGAGTGGTGAAGAGTTGATGTCGAAATTGCTTGACAGGAAATGGACATTGATGAGACCTGATACCGATATTCATCAAATATTGGTTTCTCCTACTCCAGGAAAGATGGGGAGCGAAACATTAGGGAATGTTTCGTTTGCCAACAACAACTATACTGCTTCGTGTCTTGGTGATGAAATGATGAAGGGAGAACAAGATAGATGCTTCTACGTTGTGAGGGATGATTTGCTGCATCCCTTGATCAATGGTAATAAAGCGCGGAAATTGGATGCGTTGTTTCCTCTCCTAGAACAACATTCTGTAACTGATGTGGTAAGTTTATGAGGATTTTGCTTACTGGATAGCAATTGCATTAGATAATCCTTTTTTACAGCTCCTTTGTTTGCTTTGGTGCATACAACTTATAGCAGCTTGTTGCTGGATTTGGAAACCTCATGCATGCATTTGAGTGATTATGATAATGAGTTTGGAAGCATGTGTACTGGCTGCTCTGTGCTTAGAGACATGTTACAGGCCCCTTGCTAATTTGTAAGCTCGAATAAGTTCCAGAAACTAATATTCAATGATTTCACTTAGAGAAGCAGAACTATTGAATGTGTTCAAACAAGCTGTTGTTTTTGGTCACTTTCTTTTGTAGGCTTTAGGCTAATTTCAATAGTTGTAACCTGCCTAGAACAAGAATCTCTTTGCTTGCATTTGTGTGTACGGTGTGTATTCTGGATTGATGATTTTTGGTGTTTTAGTTCAAATTGCTATTTTTTTTACTAGGTATAATGTTTTCAATGTTGTGGTCTTGGATTATCGAACGACAATCAACTAATACCTTTTCTAGGTTACCTGTGGAGGTTGTCAAAGCGCTCACACAACAGCTGTCGGTACGTCATTCTAGTTGTAGTTAAACTCTTGAATATTTGTACAACAGAGTTCTTGCCATGTTGGGTGAAGTCTGCCTTGTGGTCTTGGTTCAAATTACCAGTTTGTGTGTACTTACATGCAGCTGTTTCATGTGCGGAGAGAGGACTGAATTCACATTTGCTACTGCGAGGGGAGCAGCCTCAAATTCTCACTGGTTATAACCTGATTTCAACAGTTTATGGAAATGTCACATACGTGCCAAGATCACTTTATGCTCATAGAACAGAAATGCTTACCAATCATGCTCAAATGATTGCCGGCAGTGATGGATATATTTTAAATTGCAATGATATTTTTGACAAAATGCTCACATCTCATCCATTTGGGGCTTCAACATTTGAGCAAACAAATGGTTGTAATGACTGCCCAAAAAAGGTTGTGATCATCAATGAGGGTGCGGGAGATGCTGTGGCATTGCTAGGTAATTCAAACATAGTTTTGTATAATTGACTTTACTCTGTTTAGTTAAGTTAACTGCACAACATGATTCTGACTTATTACTTCGACATGTCACTATTATATTTACAAAATCAATTTGGATATGCATATTATCTATCTAAAAACTCTTTGGCATTGTCTGTGTAACCAATAATCTTTCTATGCAAGTATAATGATTGCTATCTGGATCTGGCCTAAAGAGTTTGCTAGTTTCCACATTGATTTATAATGTCAAGTTTTTGTGAAATGGCTGTGAGGTCAACTGTATGTGTTAAGTATTTTAACTCTGTATTACTAATCCTCTAGAATTTGATTACCACAAATAAACTTGACTAAAGTATGAGTTCGTTGTTGTAGGTATTTTTCGACTGGTTCAGTACTTATCCCAGGATCATTTACTTGGAAAAAAGAAGGTTGTTAAACTCATTGTGGATGCTGGTACAGGGACGACAGCTGTTGGTTTAGGACTGGGAGCTTTATGTTTAGGGTATGATTCATCTACTTAAAAATGAGTACAAATTTTGGATGTATTCTTGATATTTATTAATCTTAAAGACTGGATATTGTTACCATTGCTTTGTCTCAGTCTCCCATGGGAAGTAACAGCAGTAATGCTGGCTGATACAATTGATGGGTATAGGCAACATGAGAAAAGATTGATATCTGAAGTGAAGAGCCTATTTGGTTTCACTAACACCAACTTAAATGGATTAGATGATGGAGTTGTGAATTGGGTAGAGCGCTTTCAGCCAAGAAGGTGTGATTTCTACTTCTTTTTTAATCCTCCATGGTGTAGCAGATACCATGTATTCACATAAAACTATATTTTACAAGTGCATTTTATTTGGGTTTGTGAGTCCAAACTCCCTCTCTATACTCAGATTTGGCAATGTAATGGAAGGGGAAATAAAGGCTTGCCAACAAATTGCACAGCTAACCGGTGTTCTAGTGGATCCTGTGTATACATTAGCTGCCTGGAAAATGGCTACACTTCTTAGCGATAAGGAACTTAAAGGTGATGTTAATGTTGTAATGCTTCACACTGGCGGCACGCTTGGCATGTTCGGATTAGCACAGAGGTACAAATCTGATTTCCATTCACTCAAAGATGGAATTCCTGATCTAAAGTAACTAACAACTGATGTTTTACAATTCAAATTCATGGTTTTATTTGGCTGCTGAACTTTGGTCTAGGAATATGTATGTGGATGTATCTGTACATTGTATTTCATATCTCCATTGCTTCTGTAAATCATTCTTCTGAACTTGGTTGCATAGCCAGTTATTGGTACCACATTTAGTATCTGAATTTATTGTGTTGGGCCTTCTAGCAAATGGAAATGGTTGAAGCTCAGAAAAAGTTGAAAATATAAAATGGGTCTGTGTGAGGTGTTAGCTAGATATTTATTAGGTCAGAAATTGGTTGGACTATACCCTTTAAAGACCAATAGACATCAATTCACTGATTCAATAATTATATTTCTCAAACTGTCAAGATTCATCACAAATAACATCAACCTTCAATGAGCTCAAACTTTCCAACAAGCTAGAATTTGGCAGTAGTGATGATTTCACAGACACACTTCATAGGAATAGATAAGACGAGAATTAATACACACACACATGTTTTTCTTGTTTGAGACAATGTATCTTAAAAATAATTATAATGCCATGCTTGATTGTCTCTTGTCTGCATATAAACAGCATTAAGATCTTATTAATTGTTATAATCTGCTAAGTGAGCTTTATTTGACTTGAAATATAATTAGATATATCTATATCTTCTGCAGATATGACTTACCGTTGTTTTGTAGATTTTGAGTGGAATGCAACTAACAAGGTCATGCATAAATATACACAATAAAGTGGTAGCAGGTAGTGTTTTGCTGGAATAAGCATGTTTTTAGTAATAAACTGTCACAAAATAGTACATGTTGCATGCCTTATATATATTTGAATAAGTACTCACTCACTCACTACATGTTTTTATTTAGACAGTGATGTTACTAAATAAAGTGCTGTGAAACAAAGCAATATATTAATGCAGTTTGTTTGTTCACTGTGGACTTTAGGCAGCCCACTGAGTAAAAATTACAAACAAAAAACTTCAAAACAGTACTTATATCTCATAAATAAACAAACATATATAGTACTAAACTCTTCATTAATTGAGATTCAAGCTTCAAGGTGGTCATCAAACTAGTTGAAACTCTCTATGAAACTGCTGTCTGTCTAGGAATTACCAATTGCTTTTCTTATGTGTTTGTCTAGATCAGGCTGCTGTTTTATGTATAATTTAATATAACATTCTTGATCAATGTGTTTAGAAAGTTGGTACTAACATTAACATTAACATGTTACAATACTAATGTCTGAATTATTGATGATATATTAGTATGTGAGATTGTTCTGGTATCTTATACTTGGCGACGATTCGCCACAGACAGGAGGGCAAAATAGGTAATGTGAAAGAGTGAAGAGAAGAGTAGAGTAGAGAGGCTTTTTAGAGTGTAGCATAACATTCCTGGTAACAAGGGGGGAGCAAAAGAGGATGGTCCCGTGGTTCACTGTCTGTGATTTCGACATGCACTTTATATATTATATATCTGATATGCATTAACACTAATATGTTGATTTTTTTTATTTTTTTTTATCCATATCTGTGCAGGTTATGCAAAATGTGTGATTGGGTTGATTTGATTATGGCATATATAAGCATATCTTCATTAGAAAAAAGATGTCAAGTCTGTATGGTGTTTGGAGAACAGGAGTGTGTGGTGGAGGATGGAGAAGAGAATATCTGAAAAGGGAGAGAGAGAGGGGAGCAAAGGGAATGTGATGGTAGTTTAATATAAATGCTCTCTTAAAATATAAAAAAGGGTCCTTAAAAGAGGGTTGGGTTGGTGGTGGGGACTTGGAGATATCACTTTCAATTACTTTATGGAAAAGGTGAGTTTGGGAACTGTTTGCATTTGCATGTACAATTGAGAAGGAGATTAAGGGATGGATGATGGATGGAGCCCATCCATTTATGTGGAGGTAATGGGGAACACACCAACATTACCTGGCTTAATTTCTGATTTCCAGTAGCACTAGACCATACCATTCAACTTATGATGCTTTCTTTTGCATTTGGTTTCTAGTAATTTTATATGAGATATTGGATGGAGTTCATTTTGGCAACTTAATACTATCATTCTAGAAACTTTATGCAATCATACCATGGGATAAGTTAATATGAAAAATAAAATTTTGAAAAAAAAAAAAAAAAATCTAATTAGAGAAACAATACACTTTAAAAAGCTTATAGTATTTAAAAGATTGACAAAAATATTTCTATTAAAAGATTGACAAAAATATTTCTATCTTTCCAAAACACTTTTCAGCCATTTTAAATAGATTTTGTATCATTTTAAAAAATTTTAATAATTTTTTAAATATGATAAAATAAAATAAATAAATCATATCATTTTCAAAAATTCAATATAACAGTAAGTCGGTTATATTTATAAAATCAATTTTATCATTTTTATAATTAATTGTCTAAATTATTTTTGGATGATTTATATATATATATATCATTGAATTTTTAATAAATATTTTCTAATTAATTTTTTCAGTCAAATTTCGTTCTAATAATCAAATTTTGTTAGTTAAAAATATTTAAAAATAAAATTAAATCACAAAAATTTCATAATTAAAAAATATAATATTGTTGCAAACTATCCATAGGTACAAAAAAATTTATCTCATATATATATATATATATATATATATATATATATATATATACCTAAATATTTTATTGAAGTGTAACTATTTATACATATAATTTAGATATAATTTTATTTTATGCAAATATTTTGAAATAAAGCATATTTACACTTTTAAAGTTGGTATAACAACTCCCAACTAAATTTTCTGTTTTATAATAAATAAATAAAAAAATTAAAAAAAAAGGAAAAAATGAAAAAAAGTCTCAATTAAATCATCATTAAAGTTTCATAGGAATCCAATTTTATAAAAAAGAAAAAAAATTTAAAAATTTTGTGAGTATAGTTGAAATTTCAAAAAGTTTAATTGTCTGATTGAAACACTTTTAGCAAGTTGGAGTGTGCGATTAAATTTTTGAAAAGTTAAAAAACTACATGAAAATTTATGTCAACTTTAAGGATCTAAATATGTATTATCCCAAGTATTTTCTAATTGAGGAAGAATTAGGGTAAGGATGGGAATTGATGTATTTCAATCCAATTCCCAATTTTAATTAAGATGTAATTTCCATCTCGTTCCCAATTTAGAATTCTATTAGAATTCTGTTATCTGATTTTGTTTTGTCTTAAAACATTGCGCACAAGTTGAGAAATTGAAGAAGAAAGAGACGTATATTGTTACGATATTTTTTAAATAGTTTTATAAAATCATTTTAGTATAGAATATTAATTGTTAAAAGTTTGGGACGGGTTTGGGAATTCCAAAAAGATCTATCTCAGTCCCGATTGATTTAAATTTGGGAATAAGAGTTTTGTCTTGATCATGTGTCGAGTGAAAATCGATTTGGAACGATTGCTGTCCTGAATTTCGAGTCAGGTTAAAAAAATCTAAGACATCCTGATCCGGGCACATCTCTAGGAAGAATCAAATGGTTTGATAGTAAACTCCTTACCATTAAAATTTCCAAAATTATAAAAATCTAACAATATTTCAAAAAGGAATAATTATATAAAAGAAGTTTTATAAACTTTGAGTTTTATTTATCAATTTAGTTTTACAAATTTATCAAACTAATTTTTCTTAAATTTTATCTTCGTTTTATGGGTGCGATAAAAAAATTATCCTTATTTCAAAAATTTATTAACAAAAATACCACTCAGATAAAAATGAGGTTAGAAATAAATGTGAAAATACATTATTATTCCTCAACGTTCTATATTTATTAAATTATACTTACATTATTACTAATCAATCTCTTTTCAAATTTGTTCAAAATCATTAAAAAGGAAAAGTTATTCAAATTCAAAATCATCGTTGATAATCAAAGTCTCTATTGTTCTCTAGCAATCAATATCATTGTGAATGTGTAGTCTACTTAATAGTGTTTTTCGCCAACACTCAAGTCTTTAAAACTGTTATTAGTGTTCTCCGTTGTCTTGAATCACTGTTTTTCGATTAGATTTATACTTCTGTCATATCGTTCAGCTTTAAGCATTTGTGTTTTTAGTAGTTTATTTGCATTGCACCTTTGTTTTTACTACGAATTGTGAATTTCGTTTCAATTTCGTTTTTTTCTTTTTGAGGTATTCTTAGTTGTGATATATATTACATGAGAGAATATTAGAGCAATTGGTTAGTTGATGTTCATCATATAGTTTGAGTTTGACTAATAAATGGAAATTAATAATATATTTTCCGACCTCAAATATGTTAATTAAGGTTTAGGATCAGGAAACACGATCGATTTTGTTTTTTTTTTTTATGTTCATTAAGATTTAGGGTTGAATTAAGAATATTTAAGATATTGGTGTGTTGGACAATGGATTTTATCTTTGTGTGTGATTTGCACCTATATTTACTAGATAAACATATATGTTCTTTATTAGTTTTGTATGTTATTGATTTAAACCATATGTTTTTTTTAGTCGATGATACCGTATAGTAACTTTATATTTGGATTTCATATGATACATAATGATTGACATAATTACATATTCTAATATATGGTATTTGTTTTTGTATTTTAGTTCTTATTGTTGTTGTATGGTGTAAATGTATACATAGGTTTATTATTGATGTTCTTGTTTAGTTAACCATTAATTGTAATAGGACTAGGATCGATGAGTGATGTATGGTATGTTTTCTATGGAGCGTTATCAGGTTGTAATCCATCTTAATGGTGTGTGATAGGCTATCATAGTTTTCTAATTTTGTAAAATAGTTATATGATCTTCCCTCACAATTTCGTGATATGTCATTACATTTCTAGGGGAAAAAGTGATCAACTAATAGGAGTAAGAGGTGACCGAATATCAAGCATGAACATATCATGAATTTGGTGTATCAACCCATAACATAGGCTCCTCTCTTCTAAATTATAAAAAATTGATTTATGATCACATTTCATGGCAGTTACGATTTGAATGATTAACATATATGTTATAACATCTGACATGTAAAATGGTTAAAGAGTTTGAAGTTACATTTATATTATTGATACGTACATTGTTTTATTCAGGAGCTCAAAACTTGAAAACTTCAAAGTAAAATGTGTTTGACTCGGAGTTGTTTAAAGATGGATAATCTATTAGGAAGCTCCTATAGAAGCTGAATCTAGCTTAACCCATAATAATTATTACAACAATATAGTAGTTATAAAACATAAAAAAAAATCAGTAATAACCTTAAATTGTATGACATAACAACCTAATACATTAATAGGTACCGACCAAAATTCACCCAACATTAAACAATATGAAGTTATGGAATTTAAAAAATTAGTAAATAATATTATCTCAAAATAATAGCATATATCATACACAATCCACCAAACATGAAGCAATGTGATAAAATTTGAAAAATGATATGCAGTAACCTTACATTAAAATAGCAGCACAAAACAACCAGATTCCACCAAACAATACGATGTTATGGAATCTAAAAAATTTAGAAAATAACCTTAAATTGTAGTACATATCAACCTTAACACCAATAGACAACATCAATATAATAGCATAGACCGACGAAAATCCACCGTACATCAAACAATTTGAAGTCAACGACAAATCCGGTCATTCAGAAATAATAGCCAACATTTATAGAGTATTAGAACACGCTAATAAACAACTTTTACGACATTCCACTCATAGAAACAATGACGAAATATACAACACCACCATTCTAGAACAAATAATAATAAAGGCACCATTTTGAAGCACAACATCATACACAAACATATAAACAATCATAAAATGCTTAATGACAATTGAAAATACATAACCAATAATGAAGAAACCGGTATTGTCAATATACATTTACACAAAACCTTATTTTTACTTGAACATCAATAAACTAACAGAATGTCTCACCCAATTGTTGCAAAACAAATTTAATACTAACATGTAGAATTGATAAAGTTGTGATGTTACTGTCTATACTAACGTCACGCTAACATGATAGGATTTAGGATTAACTTAAGAGTGGAGACAGGATTTAACATGATGTTCGAGCTTGTTGGGTGGAGGAGGAAGACGAACCAATTTACGAAATAACAACAGTAAAAAAAAATTATAATCTTATCCATAATAAAAGAGGATTAACAAAATTAATGGAGATACTAGGAAGATGATGGTGGAAGAAGAAAATAGAGGTGAATGAAAGAAGACGATATTGGAGGAAGAATTTAATGTCTGACTTTTAGTTTGCTTTTGACGATAATGATTAAAGTAACATTTAGCGGTCTAGACAGCAATTCGAGTAGCATTCTAAAGAAATATACAAACAGTTAAAAATAACGGTTAGCGGTTTATATAGCGATCTAACAAACGCTATTAAAATTAGTTTTCTCGGAATTGTTATTCAAATCACTAAACTACCAAAATGCTTTTATATTAAATATTAAAAAAATACAAATCAAATCATTGTTGGACTCTCCGAAGGATCACCTTAATTCCCACATTAGTATGATATTGTCTGCTTTGGGCCAGGGTCGTATAACGGCAAACTCCCACCCTGATAGAACCATGGAAAAGAGTCCGACGCCACACAACCAAATGCAAAAATGCTAATGGTTATATAATCAAAATCCAAATAATTCAGTTCAGTAATAAAACCAAAAATATTAGTCATGTAATCCAAAAATCCCAAACGAACATAATAATGTCAATGTCCAGCAAGTATAAAAATAAATCCAACGATACAGTCCCAAAACAGTCCAACACAATATCCATAAATAAAATAACAAAACTACATGAAAGTGTTGATAATGTATGCCGTGATCCAAGTATGAGACAACGCCAAACAATCGGAATACCTATACTCAACCTAGGATTTTTATTCCCATATTACAGAATACGAAGAAATAAAAGAAACGTTAGACTATGGATTAGTCTATGTTAGCGCTTACGTTCCAAACACACACACAAAATGGCCTAGACTCAGCTCTAATAATGGGAGCACACAATGCAAGGCTCTACAGACTCCCTAAAGTCCATTATATCAGACATCATACCAATCATCCTATCAATCAACAATTTATTTATTACTTTCATTAGCTGGAACTCAATAATCCATTTCATATATTTCTATACATTATCATACTAAAATAGACTTATAAAGTTCGCGGGTTAAGATTCTATTAATTTATAAGGCGTTAGGATTATGCCTTCGAAAAATTTTCGTTATTAAGTTCCTATATAGTTTCGGTTCAGAAATTTAAATTCGGCTAAATTAATCCAGCCGGTTTGTCCATCTTAGCCATTGAAACCCATCCCGATAGCATCCAGTTTCACCAAAATGTGATCAGTTCATTAGTTCCAATTTATATAAAACAAAACAACATTAATCCAACCATTTAACAGTCTAATTGACGCCACAAAAGAACCAGCAATACCATGACAACACAATTTTAACTTCATATATTTTCAGAATATTGTCCAAGTAGCTATTCAGCAGAAAACAGAATATAACAGTACAATATCATTATCGCTTAAAGCCCAGTAACTCAGTAAGGCAGAAGCCGATTAGTTCAGTATCAGTAATGACACTTCAATATTAATCCAGCCGGTTTGTCCATCTTAGCCATTGAAACCCATCCCAACAGCATCTAGTTTCACCAAAATGTGATCAGTTCATTAGTTCCAATTTATACAAAACAAAACAACATTAATCCAACCATTTAACAGTCTAATTGACGCCACAAAAGAACCAGCAATACCATGACAACACAATTTTAAATTCATATATTTTCAGAATATTGCCCAAGTAGCTATTCAGCAGAAAACAGAATATAACAGTACAATATCATTATCGCTTAAAGCCCAGTAACTCAGTAAGGCAGAAGCCGATTAGTTCAGTATCAGTAATGACACTTCAAGCCGACAAAAACATTGTGAGGATCCTCTATTCCTAGGCATGCCATAGTTTCCACCTAAAACTGTCCTAGGGCAATTATTCCGGTTAATTACAGTGTTTAACAAATCAGTATATCAATTTAACTGATTATTTCATTATTTCAACAATTCGATAATTATAATTCACACAAAATTTTTGGGTATATATCAGTAGGCTAGTTTTCGGTAGGTCAACAAACATACAACCAGACTATGCAGCGACCAAGAAAAACAGTACATCAAGCAATATATTGGACTAAAAACCAACTACTTACTAACAACGGCAGAATCAACAACAAAATGAATATCAAACGACTACTCCTAAGTCCGAGCAGCTCCTTCTTCCTGACCCTCTACAGAACGAAACCAGAAACATTAATCGCAGAATACAGGGTTCCAACCACACCCGAACCCGACGGAACTCAACCCTAATCGAACCGAACATCTTTTACAAATCTACGAAACCGACTCTGCAGGACAACAAGACTTACCGAACGACTCAGACCACAGAGTCACCGCAATCCGCAACACCTATTAAACAGAACCCTGGTGGAAAACCTAATTGACATAATCGCGAGATCAATGACCATGATCAGCAAAATAACCCCATATTTGAGAGTAGGGCTATACAGACTTACCGGAATTCGAGACCTTAAGCGAAACCTGAACGGAACCCTAACAGATTCAGAATTGAAATAATAAATGCCTACACATAGATTGCAGAGCACCGACGTTAAAATACGACATGTTTCCTCTCCATTCTAATTCATGAAAGGAGACATGAATGAGAAAATAGGGTTAACTAAGAGTTATATAGGGTGACCAATATCACCCCCCCTCCCCGACTCAGGAAAATTACAATCTAAATTAAGACTCTTGACAAATCTCAATAAAACCCCTAAATTACGACACTAGATACTATACCTAAAAATAGTTTGTTTCAGGTCGAGCCCGTACGGATTTATTCTTGAATACCATTACCCAAAAGACCTCATACTAATGAAGTTTACAAGTCATTATTCTCTTGTATTACTGATGTGGTGTTAAGTTTGACGCCCCAATAACAATTACACCATCCTTACTTATAATTTTATATTTAACCGCAATATTAAACTGATATTGCTTCTACCAAACGGTTATAACTACTACTTACATAATTACTTCACTCGTTAATTGTTATAATTATTTAAACCGTTATTTTAACGGTTAGTATTAACCTAACACCAAATATAACTTTAATTCAAATCAAAATAAACAATTTAATCTTTTTCTGAAAAAAATACCCAATCAGTTATAACAAGTTTGATAAATTTTTAATTAATTTTTTAATAAAATGGTAAGTCAATCCATAAAGTTACAAACCCGATGTATGTAATCTTACTCTTATTATCATATTATAATCCTCCCAAAATTTCACTTCCATTAAAGAAATGAATCTGAAGTTGGAGTTGAACCATAATCATTACATGTACCAGTCGAGAGAGATCTTTGAATGAAATATCCAAAAGAAACAGATTAATAATGATGATGGATTTATGGCGGCTTCACAAATCCTCCTCCGGCGCACGTGTGTCTCTCTCCCTCATTTCATTTTTATTTAAATTAATAAAATAAATCAAATCATCATATTGGAGATGTCATTTCAATTTAAGTATATCACTTCATTTCATGCACCGCCTCTTCTACATAGTAAATGACCCACTTCTATTTTTTTTAATTGCACCATCCACTATTTTTAAATCATTTACTGTATAAACATGTGTCGATGAAACGAATACTACATCTTCACCTCACTATTATAATCACTTTAAAAGCTGCACAACAAATAATATCAAAATTACTTTTTAAATAATATAAGGAATTTTTGTTAAATTATTTGATTCCGTGGTCGATTTATTTTTTGAAAAATTGAATATCATTTTGGGCTTGTGTGCCAATTTCCCCTTTAGTACTTGACATAAGTAAACGGTTCATGGTGTATGTTGTCTCAGATCTAAAAATAAATCTACTTCATGGAGGAATCAAAACTTATTTTTCCTCATATCTATACATAAAAAAAATTATATTAACCAATGATATTTTATAGAATTTTTAAGGTAGTCCAGTTCAAATAGAATTGTATATTACTAAACTAGAGGCTGAGATTTTTTTTTTTCTCTAATTTTTCATTTTTCAATGACCAAATTGATATTGTTTGGTAAGTGGGATTTTAAAATTTTTAAAATGCCCCCAAATTTTATATTTATTCTCATAATAATATTTTCCTTTTAAATTATCATCTTCCCATCCATTTCTATTAGGTTTATTAGTCATGTTGTGGTGAATGAAAGTGAGGAAAGATAATTTAATAATTTAATTTTATTTAAAAATTAATTTATAATAAAAAATTATTTATATCTCCATCTCCAATATCTTTATTATTAAAAAAAATCACTGAAATCAAAATTTTTAAAAATAAAAAATTATACAATAAAATAAACTAGCAAGCAAACTCTTGAATTAGATCGATGATTCATAAACTTTTTTAAATATACATTAACTTTTATAAAGTTTACCAAAATTTAAACATAAACAAAATAAAAAGTTAAGAATTTTAAAATGACTTAAATTTAAAAATAAAAAACCCAGATGACATGTTTGAGTTTGATTTAATTTCAAAATATAAGAGATTTGGAAGTGAGAATGAAGATGGAGGGAAAAAAAATATTGTTTCGGAAGGGAAAAAGTGAGAGAAATGTAGGGAAATAAAAGGTAAAAAAATCATTTAAATATTTATTGTAAGAATAAGTTTGAATGTTTGTATGGTTAGATTTGGATTGTTTTAGGGTTTTGATCAAACTAATTGCAGAGATAAAAGATTAGATATGAATAATAAATTTAATAATTAGGGATGAAGTAGGTTCTCAGAAGATTGGATGTAGAGGAAGAAAATATTTTGAACTTATGCTAACGTGAGAAAACTTACCCTTGTCCTTTTAGTTTATTTCACTACTTTTTTATTAATAAAATTACTTTTAATATTAATAAAAAATTGTTTTTAATATTATTTAACACTAGAAAATTTGGAATGCTTCATATATATTAATATTATTTATAATATGGGAGATAAATTAATATTATTTTCAAAAAATAATGATAAAAATTTAAAAAAATAATACTAAAATAACAGGATAATATGTGCGCGAGATGGAATGTTAGGTGAACTTGAACTTATCCTGCCTTAGATATGGAATAGGGCGGGTGGTAAAAATCTAACCTATTCAAAAAATTGGAACAGGTCGAGTCAGGTCAGATACTTTGATGACATTTCAGATCTTTAAATTAGGCCGAAAATTCCATTCCCATTAACAGGGATGAACTAAAAAGTAGTAATTTGAAAAAATATAATAATAATAAACTAAAGTGATAGGAAAAAAATAAAAGTAGAGGGTATATTCAAATTTTTAGAATGATCTAATATACTAAACTATTTGCATATAAATTTTGTTTATTTATTTTTCTGTTCAAATAGTATATGTCTGGATTTTCCATAATTTTATTGCGTTAATTAATATTTTAACAAAAATAAATATAAAAATAATTTAATATTTATTTATTAAAATAATTTTTTAATTAAGATATTATTTAAATGATTATCTTTAAATTTTAAAATATTTTTATTTTAATATTTATAAGCTCAACTTAAATAATTATAATATTTTTTTAAAATATCAATATTAATAGCTAGTTCGAACTATTACCATTATTATTATTTGATCCATCTGCCATTGTAACAACTATTTCAAATACTAATTGGTATAATTCTAAGAATAATTATTTCAGCTTATCATAACCACATATATCTTAATTAAAATAATAGAATAAGGGTATGTATGAGGAGCTCCTTCGTTCGGAAATTAAAATGAAATTGAGAATGGAAGTGATTAAGGAGTTAATGAGAACGAGAATCATAATGAAAATTATTCAAAATAATAGAATAACAATGAATGAAGAAGGAGGTGGAACAGTCGAGATAAGTGTAGTTCGGATGAAGAGCTTTGATTTTAAAATAGATGAAGAGAATAAAAAAACTAAAATTCAGGAATTTAAATCCACTAACAAGAAAGTATGCAAGAGTGAATTTTTGGGATTTTTTCGAATTTCAATTTTCAATTCCCATTCATGTATATTAAGTTTCATATTTGAAAGTTATTTTAAATCGACTTTTATTCGAAATACGAATATAGTAATTTATTGTTAGATTGATATTTTTGATAATTAATTTAATTTTTAAAATATATTATTTTAAAAATTAATTTGATGATAATATTATTCTAAATATAATTTATTAAATATATATTATTTATAAAAATATTTAAAATTTATTTTTTAATTATCTCTATAAATATAGAATGATTATCTATTTTAAGAAAATCATACAATTTTTTATATAATTAATTGAAAACTTATAAAATTATATATATGTATATATTAATATTAGAAAAATAGAAGTTCATTAAAAAATAATTAAAAAAATTGTTATTTATTTAAACATTATTATTTCACCCGATCAAATTCCTTTTCTTTTTAAAAGAAAAAACTTCATTATTAAAAAGAATAAAGGTTATATGCTCGATTCACTCTTAAATATAGTTAATTATACAATTAATTATAAATATTATTTTATAAATTATCTTTTATTTATCTAATCATTTTAAGTAAGCTCTTCCAATTTTCATGGTAATAAAACACATATTACAAATTGATTATCATATGTCATAAATAAACTCAGTAAAAAAAAGAAATTAATTAAAAAATATATATTTCATATTTACAAATTTACGAAGAAGATATAAAGAAAAAAGGGAAATTTTTTTTATAGACCATCCAAAATTTACTATAATTGTATTATAGGTCACTTTTGAAAAGTTGAAAATTAAAGTTTGATTTTCATTCCATAAGCCATTCATAACTATGATCGTAATTTACAATCTATGGAGTGAAAACTAAACTTTTGAAAAACAATATGTTTTTCAAAAACACGTTTATAATTATATTTTGAAAAGCCCATCCGAAAAAATTTAAAAAAAAAAAGTTTGTCCATATCATATCAAAGCTATTCAATTAATCCTCCCTATTTGAAACCTCACCTAATTCCTACAAAGATATGATAATATAGAAACAATTTTCTACTCCACAATATAGAGACTGAAAACTAAATGAACATGTAATTTAAAAAAAAAAAAAAAAAAACTGATTAACATAATCACCAACTGTAATCACATTTCAAATTCAATGTCTGAAATCACAAGACATGATATCTACAAATACATACAAATACACAAACCTCTACATCTAAGAGAAGGTAAGACAAAAGAAATAAATATATAAGGAGTAGTCAAAACAACAAGAACATGAAAAAAAAAAGTACCAACCATTGCACCAGGCAATAATTACCCTCCTTCCTCATCACATCATCATCCACGTGTACGGTCCACATCTCACCAAGGACCTTTTCGTAAAATAGCTTAGAGAGAGAAAGAAAGAGAGCAGCAAACGACATTTTTAGCAACTTCGGTTTTCTAAAGCCTATTTTACTTTGTGTGTATGTATCCTCTCATCTCAACCCATCTCTCTCACTCTCTCTGTTCATCTTCTCTCTAAATTTTTAATCTTTTTAAGTAAAGGAAAACAGCTACCTTTGTAATAACTGTTGTGTTGTGTTGTGTTCTGTTCTCGCTCAGACAAGAGTGTACAATTTTGGTAAGAAATTAACCGGTGGTGGAGAAGATGGGTGAAACCGGTATTGTCCGGTTTCCGGGAAACTTGGACCCGAGAGCTCAAGAGTATCGACCAAGAAACCCACAGATTACAATCTTCAGACCACCGCACCAGCTTTACTACCCTTACCCTCCTCCGCCACCACCACCACCACCTCCTCCGCCTTTCGTATCCACCGAAGTTCAACTTCTTCCGTTCTGCGACCTGGGCTACACTCCGTACCCTCCGCTTCAGCCGCCGTTTGTTTCCTCTCCGGTGCAGACACACGTTACCGTGACGGTTCCTCTGCCGCCTGCTTCCGCCGCTGCTACCAGAACGTTGCTTTTGAGCTCGGTTCCCGGAGATGTGAGCGAGTCGAGTGTGAGACGGGACTTGGAGATTTTCGGAGAAGTGAGAGGGGTTCAGATGGAGAGAGTTAGAGAAGGAATCGTGACCGTTCATTTTTACGATCTTAGACATGCAGATAAAGCTTTGAAGGAGATACGAGACCAACACATGCAACAGCAGACGCGCTTGGGGAATCATTACTCTTCTTTGGTGTTGAGAAACTCGTCTTCGTGTGAATTCGACGGTTTTTCGGTTTTACCTCCTCCATCTCCTGGGCTCGTTGCGGGCCGGGCCGTCTGGGCCCAGTTTGTAATTCCGGCGAGTAATGCTGTTCCTGAAGGGAATAATCAAGGGACCATTGTTGTCTTCAACTTGGACTCTAACGTCTCGTCTTCAACACTCAAAGAGATTTTTCAAGCTTTTGGTATGTGTGTTTCGTTTTGATTTTTTTATTTTTTTAAAAATGTTTTGTTCATTAATGTGGTTTGACTGGTGGTGGGTAGGTCTGGGGATTTAATTATATATTATATGTTTGTTTTCCAGGTGCAGTGAAGGAATTAAGAGAGACACCATTGAAGAAACACCAGAGATTTGTAGAGTTTTATGACATCAGAGATGCAGCTAAAGCTCTTAAAGAAATGAATGGTAAAGAAATTAATGGAAAACCAGTGGTGATTGAATTCAGTCGTCCCGGTGGTTTCACTAAAAAATTCTTCAATGCACAAGCTCAAGCTCAACACTTGATGAATTCTGACTACAACATTCCTTCTTCACCAATTCATCACCCTTTTAGGAAGAAACCATCTCCTTACTGTTCTTCATCAAACAAACCAAACCCTAACATCAATACAAACCACCACCCAACAATGGAAGATCTGTCATTGGCTGAACAAGACACTGATGTTGCTATACCAATAAATGGGAATCCTAGAAGGACCTGTAAGAAAAGCCAAAATAACAATCATCATCAGTCATTGGTGGTGGTGTCGGCTACTACTAAACAACACCAACAGCAAGTCAAAAACAAGAATAGGCTTTGGAAAGGCAAACAAGCCAAGAAATTCGATGCTCGCTTTCTTATAAATGGTGATGCCATGGTGGATTCCAATTCCAAAGATTCCCGGACTACTGTCATGATAAAAAACATACCCAACAAGTACAGGTTCGGTCTTCGACTATTATATTTTTTTTGATTCTTTTAACTTCTCCTTTTTAGATTTTATGTGATGGGCATAAATATATTCTATATATTTTTAGAATTTTAGTATGTGATTATTTTGGATATGTTGTGTAGTCAGAAGCTGTTATTGAATATGTTGGACAACCACTGTATACACTGCAATGAGCAGATAGGTGACGGAGATGACCAGCCTTTGTCTTCTTACGATTTTGTTTATCTCCCCATTGATTTCAAGTAAATTTTATTCCCTTTTATTTTACCCTCTCTCTTTACTTGTTCCTAGTAGAGATAATGAATCTGATACATGTTGTAATGTGTTGTGTTGATGGTAAAGCAACAAATGCAACGTGGGATATGGATTTGTGAACATGACTTCTCCAGAAGCTACAATGAGGCTTTACAAAGCTTTTCATCTTCAGAATTGGGAGGTCTTCAACTCTAGAAAGATCTGCGAAGTCACTTATGCTCGAGTTCAGGTTTATATCTAACTTCTTTTCATTTCGTTTGTTATATGATTTGATAATGGTGTGAGTGATTTGTTTATCATGTATGAAGGGATTGGAAGCATTGAAAGAGCATTTCAAGAACTCCAAGTTCCCAAGCGAGATGGACCATTATTTACCAGTAGTATTCTCACCACCAAGAGACGGGAAGCTGTTATCTGACCCATTACCAATTGTTGGTCTTGCTCAAAATAAGCCTCTTCAACATGAAGAAGATGAAGATGATGATGATAATACACTAGTTGACAACAACACAAATGAGAGTGGAGACATGGAAGAACTTGAAGAAGAAGAAGACAGTGAAAGCAGCAGCAACAGCCATGTTGGGTTTCTTGTTTAAGCTTTGTAAGTTATATATATAACCAAAAAAAAAAATGAGAGAGTTGCTGGGCTGTGTTTTTTTAATGTTTATTTACATAAGAACAACATGAAGATGATAAGAAGGTACATTACAACAACATATATAAAAATGTAAAAAAAAGAAAAAAAAATGTTTTGATATTATATTATGTTGTAATGTAAAATCTATCTTCTTCACAAGAGCTGTATTTGTTGAGCACCGAGCCACCTGTAGTTGCACAGTAAGCCACATCTTTTAATCTCAATCAGCTACATACAACAGCTAATATATAGATTCTCTGATCACTTCTCTCTATCACCTCCATTAACTTCTCTCTTGTATTTTACCTCCTCTTGCATTTCAAAAAAACCATTTAAAAAAAATAAATGGAAAAATAAAAATTAAATGTGTTGTATTTGTCTTCAACGTTATTTTATGTTAAAAGAGCTTGTGAGTTATTCTGGTGAAAGAAAAAATAAATTTATTATAAACATTGGAAATAGATTCTCGGTTTTTTATACTAGAATAAAGAAACAAGCAGTGACCAACGGGTATAAAAAGGCAAGCAGGAGCAACCATTGTTGGGTAGTGAGCATATAACAAAGTGATTTCTTGGTAACAGTACGTCAATGCTTGAATTGTTTTGTTTTGGTGTCTTTACTGTACAAAAACAAAACACAACACAACACTGTGATCAATGACTGTTACTGTCATTTTCTCTCAAGTCTCTTTGCTCTCTTGGTTCTCTTCTCTCTCACCTTTTATCTTCTTGTATTTGAAAAAGCTTTTGTACACAATCTCCATACCGTATAATATACATACATGATGTGACTTCAAGTCAATGTATCTATCTTTTATCAACTTTGAATCTGTACGAAGAATTTGTGTTATAAACATTAGTATTTGAATAGTGATTTAGGTATGAGATATTAATTATTGATATATTATTATTATTAATGGAAGAGTGAGAGAAGACGGAGAAATGAGTGGTGAAATGATAAAATACAAAATACGTTTCAGTTTCCCCAGGCTGCTTTTACTGGTTATAGATAGATTTTAACATTCCATTATTTCCATTGGCGTCCATTTTACCTTTCAAATGCAACCATTTAAACAATGGTTCATACACAGCAGAATCAGAGTCAAAATTCAGACTTCTTCATTGTCTTTTTAGCTCTACTTTACAGACACAGATCAGATAAGAGAATAATAATAATAATAATAATATTATTATTTCATTTCCATTTCATTAAGCTTGAGCTTAATAATGGCTCGGTTGTCTACGTTATTATGTCTTTTGCAGGAGTACTACTACCAGAGAGAGAGAAATATATACACTAGCAGTAGTGTAGTTGTAGCATAGCTGGTGTTTATTATAAACCACGTGAGTGACTGACATGTTGCCACGTAGGAAAAATAGAAGCTGATGTGTAAACTTGGTGGGGTTTATTTGTTCTTTCAGTTTGACCCTTTTCTCTCTCTGTAAAAGTGTGTAGCTTTATTTAAATATTTTGTCATGATGTATGTCTTTTTCTGATTTTAATTGCTAGTATGTATTTTGTGGTCACCCACTATTGTGTACAGTTCTACACTTGACATTTCACTGTTACGTGCACTATCTTCCAATTCTTACTTTTTCCATCTAGTGGTGGGGTGTTGACACGTGGACCACCTGATGTATTACACGTCTTTGGTGGGTTTTTGCAATAGTTGAACCTCGTATGGTTGGTGTCGATTGTAATATCGTTGTCAGTTAACTATTCTGACAAGTTCCCATGCCGGACAATTGTATTGTATAGAACCTGAGATATATGATCTTACGAGTTGTTTCAATTTCAAGCAAGCACAATGCCGTGGCCATTGTCATGGACCTGGACCTGAGCTGACCCCACTTAAATACACCACCAGTTTTAAAAAGATTAATGTGAAGCATGGAATTGGAACAGTGGCGTTTTTGGCTTTTGAGATGATCAAGACCACACAGTTGGTTGGCCACTTCGTGGGTTATAATTTAATCAAACGTTTTTTTTTAATTAATTTTTTTAAATTTTTTTATACCCAATAAAAAGTAGTAGTATTAATTGTATACATTTACTTACTTGGACATGTGAGAACTTTGGAACCAGCATTTGTACAGCTGCTTGTCTTCTTTTGCGTTCTTTATCTTTACTTCACATATAAAAATCAACCAACTACTAGACTGGGCTTTTGAACTTGGGCTCTAAGTACTGAAATGGGCTTTTAAAATTGGGCTCTACTGAATGCAACTGAATGGACTTTTAGTATTATTAAACAGGATAAAAGATTGATGAATTTGCGCGCGAAAATTTCAATGAACACGTGGGCTTGGTTTCTCCTACGTGGCTACATGTCTGCAAAAGAAGACGAATTAACGTAGAAGCTTAATGACATGAATGAAAGAAACGGAGCTAGGATGCCAAAAATATTACTTCTGATTATTGTCTTGAGTATCCACAGCCATCTTAACCACCAAGCCACGTATACTAACTTGGAATCGGTAATACAATAATAAACATATGTTTCACAATGTTTATTTTTGTTTCAACCACTTCCATTGTTTCACAATGTTTATTTTTTAATGTATATGTATAATTATATAATGTGTTTTTTTTAGTTGACAAGCTGTTTGGATAGATTGTTTGGAATGGTTGTTAATACTCTCCAATTTTCTATTTAGTAAGAGAACCGAAAAGAAAAAGGTTGAAAAAAAGAGCAAGTTAAAAGTACCATTTGTAAAATCTAATAAATAACCACACTAGTACACTCATTTGGTGGTTAGAGAGAGAATAAAAGTGGATCCAAATACAACCATCACAACCATACTAAGTGAATGAAAGTATTCTCAAACATAGTTTATGATGAAAGATAACTAAATCATATCATCCCAGCCCACAATCCAAACATACCCTTAATAATAAGTGAAAATTCTTTCAAACGGTCTTTTTAAAGTTTAAAATACAATTATAGGTCTGTTTTGAAAATCATACAAAAATAGATTTTTAAAAGTTTAGTTTTCACTCTACAGGCCAAGTTTCCTAAAATACACCTGAATCACACTCTGTGAATTACGCTCACAGTCTGTGAATAGCTTATGGAGTGAAAATCAAACTTTAATTTCGCAAATTTTACAAAAGTGGTCTATAATTGTATAGTAAACTTTTTATGGCCTATAAAAAAAAAATTTCCCTTTCCCTTATGTCCTCATAGTTAATATAGGATGACAATGGGAATGGGACAGGGTGGAGTGAATTATTGGTTGCCTAAGAATCCACCTGACAGGTATATATTTAATCCTAATTCACACCACATTCTTTTCAATATTAAAAAAAATTCAATGTGCACGTAGTGGGTTAAAATCCGCCTCACCCCACTTAACCCGTAATAATAATACTAAACTGCATGGTTTGATTAAAAAATTATATTATTGGGAACATTCATAACATTAAATTCATAGTTTTCTAAAGTGAAAATTCGCAAAATTAAACCTTATCAACTTTTTTATTTTAGTTTTAGACTAATTCTAAAATTTCACTTTTAAATTTTTTTATAAAAAAATTATAAAAATAAATTTTTAAAAAAAATTTGCAAAAAATGTCTTCCCGATATATACTATCGGGAAGCAGTCAAAATTTTGTCAGCTTCTCGGTGTGTAATACCAGGAAGCAAAAAATAATTTCCTGGTATTACACACCAGGAAACTGACTTTGATTTTTGGCTGTTTCCTGGTGTGTAATCATTTCATGGTATTACACACCAGGAAACAGGCAAAAATAAAGTCAGTTTCCTGGTGTGTAATACCAGAAAATGATTTTTTGCTTCTTAATATTACACACCGGGAAACGAAACTTCAATTTTGCCTATTTCCCAGTATGTAATACCGGAAACTGCTGTGCATATTTTTTTTAATATCGAAGGGTAAGATAGTCATTTTGGTCTATTTTTGCAATTTTTTTTTTAAGTTTAGTTTTGTAAAAATTTTAATATTAGTCTAAAAATATAATTTTTTTTAATAAAAAACTCAAAAGTGCAAATGACCATTTTTTAAAACTAAAAAGTAAAATAAGCATTGAAATAATATTAATAATTATCTAATATTTTATTACAAAATATATTTATTTTATAATATAACATTATATAATTTATATATATATATCGGTATGAGGCATGATGAATTTTAGTAGAATTCGGATCCGCCCTATCTTAGTATTGATCTTTAATTATATTGAATCCACCTTTCCGTGGGTCGGATTTAAACTCGACCGAATTGAATTGAGGTGGGTAGGGAATCCACGGATGAATTTAAATTGCCATTCCTAATAAAAAAAATAAAATAGGATGATCCTTGAATTCATTCCTGGGTGTCCTCAACAAATTTGAGGGGACTCCTTTTGAAGAAGAAGAAAGTTCTTAGAATTTGTCCTTTGAACCCCTTTTACGAAGAAAGCATCATGAGCTTCAAATTCGTCTTCCAAGACAAAAATTCTCTAATTTGTCCTAATAGAGCCTCTATTTTGAGAGGAGCAGGGAACCCTTGAATTTGTCTCTCACTATCTCGAGAAAAGTAGAATGACCGTCAAATCCGTTTTATAATGCACTGTTTCAAGAAAATCAGGAAGCCCTTAAATTTGTCCCCCAAACTTTCATCCCTCCCATTACAATGTCTTGTGTTAGTAAATTGTGCTTATATAATTTAAGTATATAGAAAAGTTAATTTAATTTGTAAGTATATTTTTCTTAAATACAAAATAAGATTATATAAAATATAATATCAAATAAAACAAATTAATATAATTATCTATGCTAAAATACGTTAATACAAACTAATCGATATAAATTAGTTTTATAAAAACTAATGCTCACGGTGGAAATCAAACAAAGCCCTAATATATTAAAAGATCATCTGTCTCTATGTATTCGGTTAATTCCAAAAATCACTTAGATCCGTTTGTTTTTTTCACTTAAAACTTAATAGTACTTAAATTAAGTGCTAATTACAAAAAGTATTAATTCAGTTAAGATGTGTCTATTTGTTTTTTCTAAATTTATATAACTTAAAATAAGTTATCTTCTTGTATTTTGACCATTTTACCCCTAATACACCGATTATATTTATAAAAGTTTTAGAAGGTCTATTTATAAAAGTTTTATATATTATTTTTAGAAATGATTTCTTTTTTAAATTTATATTTTTTAAAATAAAACATTATTTATGATATATTACTAATCTATTAATAGTCTTATTGAACTTTTTTTATTTGATAATCAACTTAAAATTATAATTTTTTTATTTGATAATCAAGTTAAAATAAGTTATTAGTGATTGTTCATTAATTTATATTTTGTCGTTTTATCAATTTTTTAATATTTTATAGTTTAATGGTTTTATTTAATTTTTAATTTATAGTATTTAAAATAAATAATTATAATCCATATAAATTTTTATATTTTTAATATTTTAATAATTGTGGAATTAAATAAATAAATAATAATAATCAATTATCCTATATATAAATTGTTGTTAAATTTATTAATGAATTATTGTTAATGTTAATAATTTACAATATTAAAAAATATAAATATAAAATAGTACTTGTCATGTTTATTTTTTTTTTTTGTTGAAATTAAGAATGACATTTTTATTGAAATTTACTATGTGAACATTTATTATTTCCACTAAAAATATAACCACATTTATTTTATTTTATTTTTTGTTTAAATTTAGAATGAACATATTTATTATTTTCATTGAAATTGACAATAACAATGGCTGTGTTTGGGGCGACCAGCGTTTTTATTAGCGTTTAGCATTTTCGATAGCGTTTACCTTATTTTTAAGCGTTTAGCGTTTTTTAAATAACGGATAGCGTTTAACGTTTTAACTAGCATTTTTAAATAAATACTGTTTGGTAAACTAGTATTTTAATTATCTAATAATATTTAAATGACGTAAAAGGACATGATATAAAAAAATAATTATTTTTAAATTTAAAATATGATTTTAGAATGAAATTAATTTTTTTAATAAAAAAAAATAAATAATACATTTGTAATAATCAACTTTTTTTCTCTGTCTTTATAAGAAATATATTTAATTTATTAAAATAAAAAATAAAATAATTAATTAAAAAGTAATTATCATAAAATAATTTGATAAAAAGAGAAATTAATTTGAAATTAATATGGATGAAGATAATTTTGGAAGAGTAAGTTTAAACTCTCTGATTGAAACTCTAAACGTTACTCTCAGCAACGTTTTGGAAACTCTGTGAAAAACTCTGAGAAAAAGATTATAAGTTGAAGACCAAATATAGATTTTTAACGCTTTTAGAGTTTTGACTAATTCAAAACACTAAACTCTGTGAAAAACGCTGGTACCAAACATAACCAATATTTATTTATTTGTTTGTTTAAATTTAGAATGACCATATTGTTAATTAATTAATTATTTATTTAAATTTGATAATCAACTTAAAATAAGTGATTGTTTATTAATTACAAATTGTCATTTTATCAATTTTTAAATATTTTTAAAAATATTTTATAGTTTAATAGTTTTATTTAATTTTTAATTTATACTATTTAAAATAAATAATTATAATTCATATGAATGGTTATATTTGTAATATTATTAAATTGTGGAATTAAATAAAAATAAAATAATAATTAATTATTATATATAAATTATTGTAAATTCATTAATGAATCGTAGTTAATAATTTACAATATAAATATAAAATAGAGCGAAACACGCTGAAAAATCTCAAAACATTTATAATTTTTGTTGAAATTTAAAATCACAATATTTATTACTTTCATTGAATTTTACAATGTCAATATTTATTACTTTCATTGAAAACATAACAATATCAATATTTGTTATTTTCATTGAAAACATAACAACATTTATTATTTTTTTTTTTGTTAGATTTAGAGTGACAATATTTATTATTTTTATTAAAATTTACATGACAATATTTATTGAAATTTAGAATAAATTGGTATCTATAATAAATGTTAGTGCAAATAATAAAATTTGTTATTCTTATGGGAATTCACAATAAATAATAAATAATAAATGTATAGTTAATGAGAATTAATTCATATATATAAATTTGTTTTAAGGGATAACACAATTTTCAAGAAGATATTAAAGGATAATAATGTAAATTAATATAGAAAAATCATTTCATACATTCTCCATTCAGATTTAAGCGGAAAAAATTATCTGAATCATTCAGATAATTATCGCTTAATTTCAGACTTTTTTTTTTACGAAAAAACAAATGCATTAAATCACTTAAAATAAGTGTTCAATGTCATTCAGCGTTAAGTTAGGAAAAACAAACGACCCTTACATTTTAAAATATTTTACTTTTGAAATCTGATTTTATAAATTTTTACCAAACCACCCAAAAATAAAATTAGTGGTTTTGGTGAGGTATCGGTGGTTTGTATGTTTTTGAATGATTTTGCTAATTATTTAGTTTTAATCATTTTGAATAATTTTTAAATTTTTGGTTTACAACTTTTAGTAAAATTTAAATATTTTATTAAATAATTTAAATAATACTTTATTTTTATTTTTAGTTTTACCTTAACTAAATAATTTTTTAATAGTATTTTAGAAAATTTTAATTCATTAATTTTAGTAATTTATAATTTCAATTTCTAACTTTTATTTTTACTAAACTAAATACATTATGTTCTATTTTTTATTTTAAATTTTTTTAGTTAATTGTTTTTTTAAGAAATTAATAACTCTTAGTTTTAATTTTTAATTTTACTAAACTACAACTAGTATCAATAATTTTTAAAAATTTTAATTCTTTTATTTAATTATTTGAATAATGTTAATATTTTTTATTTTAACCTTTAATTTTATACCAACAACCAAAAATTATGTAATTTAAATAGTTTTTAATGAAAAATTGAGTTTTATTTTTATATTTATTTAAAAAAAATAAAACTATTGATCATTCTAATCTCATTCATATCACTTAAGATGACAAATAGTTAAGATGGTAGTGATTTTACACCCATTATTATCAATGATACCCACTTAGATTATTATCAATGATACCCACTTAGATGTGTATTTCAATAGATGCTTACGTAAGAACAATGAGATTTAGTCTTTCATAATCATAAAAAACATAGTGATTCATCATACTTACAACTTCTAAACCAAAATTGGACCAAAGCTTCATTGCACCTTGAAAGTTGAAAAACATGATGTTTTCAAGGCCTATATAGAAGTAGATCCCATAAGATTGGTAACTTTACTTATCTAAAGAACTACTAAGTATTTTATTTTAAACCAAACTAATTGTGGAGAAATTTTTAAATGTAATTATGAGGTTTATAGACAACATTTGAAAAATTTTCAACCCAATAATTGCTTTCCAGTCCCCAAAATTGGAAAGCAGAGGCCTGGTGTTCGATACTGAGAAGCAAAAGTAATTTGCTTCTCGATGCCGAACACGAGGAAACAGTTCAAATAAGCTTTTACTTCTTAGTTTTGGTGACAAGGAAGCAACTACTTTTTCCATTAATAGGCCTATTGATCATTCTAATCTCATTCATATCACATTTTTTTAAAACCAAACTATCTATGAAGGCATTCCATAATGTAATTAGGGGTTTTATAGGCACCATTTGAAATTTTTTCAACACAATGGGTGCTTTCCGGTCACCAAAACTGGGAGCATAGACTAATTTATACTGCTTCCTGGTGTTGGAGGAAGCAAAACTCATTTGCTTTCCGATTTTGATGACCAAGAAAAACCTATTGTTTCTAATAATTTGCCTATTGATTATTCTAATATCATTCATACCATTTAAGGGGATAAATAGTTAATATGGTTGTGATTCCCATGGATTATTACCAATGATACTCCATTGTATGTACGTTTCAATAGATATTTAAGTATGAACATAGGATTCAGTCTGTTATAGTTATCCTAAAGGTAAATGTTTCTCATATTCGAAACTTTTAAAAAAATATTTGAATAAAACTTATATTGTCTTTTGAAAGTTATTTAGTATGCTTTATGATTTCAAGACATGGAAGAAAATTCTATTGTTTGTCAATTTTCACACCCAACACTTGTTATTAGAATTGGAAAGCATGCTTTTTTGAAGTTATTGAATCATTGTCCATCGAAATTTACTCATGTCACTTTAGTGGATATTTAATAATATTTGAACAATTTTTTATGTACTCATATCTATAAGAGTCATTTATATGTGTATTAAATTAAAAATAAAATGTCAAACAATTAAAAAATAATAATTTGTCCAGTAGCTTTCTGAGTGTGGAACCTCAGAAGTAGAAATATAGTATTCTGCTTCCAGAGTATGGAAACCAGGAAACAAGTTGAGTAACAGGTGCTTCCTAGTAGTCAACACCGGGAAGCATTGTAGATTTGAGTCTGATTTTGTATATACTTTTGGGAAGCAGAATTTGCTTCACAGAAGTATACATCGGGAAGCAGACTCAAATTAACACCGCTTCACCGTGCTGACTAACGGGAAGCACATGCAAATCGTAAAGAAAAAAGATTTCAATTTAATTATAAACTGATTACAACATTAAAGAAAGCAAATTTTCAATAATATTAGAATTATCAAATGATTTCAACAACTACAAATCATCAAAATAAACCTAAATTTTAAGAATACTAAAATAAAACATTTCCAATAACCTAAATAATCAAAGTAAACCCATAGTTATTCAGCTTGGGATCCATGAAGCCCCTTGATGAATGTTGAAAGTACCTTCCATGTTGAAATAGCATTTTTTCGCTAACCGGGTGTCATCACCGAGAAGTAGATTGTCACTTAGACTTTTTGATGTCAAACACTAAGAAAGAAACTAGTTTCTTAATGGCTTTTCGGTGTTCCATATTGAGAAGTATATTTTGTTTACAATTACTAAACACTTACGTAACAAACAAACCAACCAATAACTATAATCTTACACGAAAATCAATTTACAAATACATACGAACTAAACATCACATGAGTACTATCAAATCGAGAAACAAGTTTACACTTGAAAACATGCAACATTTAACACTTAATCACAAGTTTATCACCAAAATCAAACCAACAACAACTAATACCCAACTTTCATGAACAGAATCAAACCAACAACACTAACACTTGCTTCTCGGTGTTTGTAACTGGAAAGCAGACATCATTTTCCTCAAGTTCTAGGGGAGTGACACCGGGAATCACCAATTCAATGAACAAAAAATTAAAAAAAAACTATATACATATATATCTTGATTTCAAAAGTTTAAAAATGAGAATTATACTGCTTCTTGATATCATACACTAGGAAGCTAGTAAAAATAGTGGCCGCTTCCGAGTTATTGATACCGAAAAACATAAATTATTGGTACCAGGAGCTAAAGTGTCAAATACTAGGAAATAAGAAACTTTGACAACTGCTTCCAAAAAATTGAAACCGAGAAGCAAACTCTAATTAAAGCTTTCTAGTATCACATATAGCGAAACTGAGACTAGTTTCAGTGGCTTCCTGGAATTAAATACTGGGAAGTAAAATATGGAAACTCCTACAAAATAAATACACAAACTGACTAATCTCTACTAATTTACATGAAAATCTTACCGAAAAATCAAACAAATGAACTAGTAACATAAACACCATGAGATCAAGAAGCAAATATTCATGGAAAATCATGCAACAACCTATCTATAATTGCCATTTCTTCACCAAATCAAACAAAAAACAACTACCTAACTTCCATAAATGAATAAGACTAATAAAATTAGACATTTCGAACCCTTAAACTAATAGCATCAAACACACAATTATAAATGAAATAGAAACTAACTTGTGGCTTCGCCTTTGACGGTACCTCTATTATCGTCTTTTTAACAATAGCCTTTGCCATTACGATTGTCATACAACTCTCTGTAGTTGTATTTTCCCTCGACGGCTTCTTGGGAATTGATTTCCTCATCGTTTGTTGAAGAAGGCAACCCACTGATTGTGAAATAAGAGGTACGTTGGCTAAGCTCAAACCGAGAGAGAGATTTAAGTGATGGAGATGGAGATGGAGATGGAGATGGAAGAGGTTGAGATTTCTGTAATAGTCGATGGGTTTGAATTTTCGAATTCGTTGTCATTCAACGGTTAAGTGGAAAGATGTAGCGGTTATGGGAGGGTATTTTTGTCAATCTCATCCTTTTATTTTATAATTATTATTATTATTTTATTTTTATTTATAAATATAAAAGGTATGGGCATATTTGTCATTCCGGTTTAATAGGTGCACTAAGTTTTATACTTTATTTATTTTTGTAGTTTTTATAATATTAGACCAAAACTAGTTTTTTAAATTTATTTTGGCCTAAAAGTGAGAATTAACATTTTAATCTCTATATAATGTTAGAATTTGCAGAGATCTCTGTGTATTGCAGGATAATAACATATTTTACTTAAATCTAGTTAGAAACAACATGTTGTAATGGTGCATATTAATAGTAATCCTATGAAAAGCTTAGTACATTTCTCTTAGAAATACTCTTTGCCTTTTGACTTCCTACATTTTTATATATATATATATATATATATATATATATATATATATATATATATATATAGACACATAAACATAAGGGAAAGTGAGGGAGAGATGTGAAAAAGATGTAAGATGATAATAATAGGTCTAAAATTTGTTATATGGGCAATCGTCAATTTTTTCCATACAACCATATATGGAGGAATCAAACTAGCAATTTTAAGGGAAAGAGAATAATGATATGTTCTCCAAGGAGACCGACTAATGATGAAGTTTTTGAAGAGTTTAAAGGTTTACCTCGAATTACATTTGGAAAATTTGTGAAAAATTAAAAAGTAGTTGGGTTTGGAGAGACTCATAATTGGAAAAAAAATAGTATTTTTTTTTTCGATTTCCATATAAGAGGATATGTGAATTGCATCAAAATGTAGATGGTATATATATTGAAAAAATATATGCAATAGTGTCCTTAGAACTACTTTCAATGTTCATGGTAAGACAAAAGATTCCTTAAATGCTAGACTTGATCTCAAGGCTATAAGAAGGTAGCTCCATCCCATAGAGATTAATGGAATGATGATGCCGCCAACTACTTTTTTTTCTTGCTTTATTAATTGATGTGATTTATATCTAGACATGACTAAAAGTAGGGGTGAGAATTAGGTTAACCGAAACCGAACCGAAAATTCGGTTTTTGGTTAACCGAACTTCAAATTTTGATAACCGAATACTGAACCGAAATTAAAATGGTTAACCGAAAACCGAAACCGAACTTTGCGGTTAACTGAATTATTAACCGAAAAACCGAATAATTAACCGAATAATTAAATATTTTTTAAAATAATTAAAAATTTTAAATAAATTTTAAGATAAAACACCAATTTTTTCAATAAAATAATTGAAAACCAAATATATTGACAATATATCTACTTTTTTTTTTTTAAAAATAATTAATTTTTTAATAAAATTTTAAGATAAAATCCTTAAAATTAGAATTTTCGGTTAAAAATTAGTTTTTCGGTTAACCGAAATTTTCCACTACCGAAACCGAACCGCAATTTTCGGTTAATCGAACCGAACTAACCAAAAACCGAAAATATACATATTTTCGGTTAACCGAACCAAAATTCGGTTATCGGTAAAAACCGAAAACTGCTCTCCCCTAACTAAAAGGGGGAGAAACAAAGCTTTCAACGAAAAATTTAGATGCTTTTAGATCAAGTATAGGATTGCATGCTCCAAGATAATCCATTTCCGGTGATACATTTTTGAATCCATAGAAATGCAGTACATACCAATGGTAATATGATATATTATCATATACATTTAAAAAAATATGTAAATATGTTAAAATACAAGTTTATGTCTAATAATTTATCTATTAATATAATTTTCATCTCGATATGGTAAAGAGAGACAAAATCAAACTCATACGGAAAAATTACTTGCTACTCAATCGAGGATGATTTCAAATCTTGAAAACCAATCAATTTTCAATGATTTACTCTTGAAACAATATTTGGATAGAAATTCTGCACAAACTAAAGGTGTATATATATATATATATTATTATCAATAGGTTATATGTAGAGATATTGTTCTTAATAATTTGTTTCCTACTTCCTAACTTTATAAATTGTCATAATTAATTTTAGTACTACTCTAGATTATGGTATTTTTATTTTAATAATATTAATGTGTTGGGGCAAATTTATTTATTATTGTTACCTTTATATTTAATTCCTTTGTATTGTTGTCTCGAAAAGAAAAGGTCAGAGCTTATGAGGAAAATTCACGTAGTTCTAGATCAAAAACATTAGTAGAGGTTGTTGAAATCCATATGGATGATGAACATTTTCAACCATTTGAAATAGATTATTCAGAAATTTAAGGTTTTTTTTCCCTTCAAAATTCATAAAATTACACATTATATATATATATATATACTTACTGAATAAGTTTTAATTATGTGCAGTTAAGGTTGACTAATGCAATATTTTCATATAATTTTTTAAAATTAGGCGATGTTATTGAAAGAGAGAGGTAGAGGAAAAGTTAAAAATGTTTCTCGTAAAAAAAAAGATTTAGAAGTTATTCTCTATTTAACCCACCAGAACATGTTAAAGTTATCTTCTCAAGATGAGAGGTTATATTTAACCTATCCAACCTTTCACACATCTATCCCCTCTTTCTCTTGATACATAACCTCTTTAGACCTATCTATAACAAAAGCAAATGAACTTTATCTCACTCTCTCTTTCTCCAAATGCTAACTTCTTCAAGCTGCATTGCAGCCTACTTCATTGATTTCTTTTATTTCAATGCTAAGTTCTATCATCTCTCCTTCTAAGTTTTGTCTAGTTTCTAAGCTTAAAAGATGCAAAAAGAATATTGACTAGAGTTGTCAATAAGTTCTACCATCTTTCCTTCTCAGTTCCATTTAACTTCTAAGCTTAAGAGATGCAAAAAAGAGTAGGAACTAGAATTTTTTTGCAGGTATTGCTGTAGATTAATGTCTGGTCGTCAAATTGCAAACACGATTGCTGGTGGATCAAAAATGTCATTGTATATAAATAAGTGGTCTTCTTATTTGTAGCTCGATTGGTTTTGAATATCTACTATCGTATTATTTGAGTTCTTTCTATTATTTTTTATTGTGTGTGGATCTGAATATTAAATGTCCTAAAATTTTGGTTTATTCACCTGAGCTTTGTTTAGATATGACATTCTAGGATGAATTCTTTTTCTTTTGGAACCAATTTCATTATAGCAATTGTTATTTGGTTTTGTTAACTTAGTTTTGGTATGCAAGTTCTCAATTTTATGAAAAAATAGGGTTATTAGATTATAATTAAATACAAATATAAAAATCAGTTGCATTCTAGTTAAACTAGGGTTAAGAACAAAGGAAACGTGCATCTGATTAAGTTGAATAAGTTGGTTTTGTGATGCTAACATTTCTTGGATATTCTCCCGTTCAAGTAAGAGATAAAAGATAATGAAGCATAATAATGTTATACACCTTAAAAAGCATTGGCAAAACTATACGAGAACTTGGTTCAACCAATCATCATGAAAGAAAATAGATGCTTTGGTGAAATGCTAATTTTTTGTTTCGTTTTTAGAATTTTACTAGTTGGTTGTTAAGTTAAGATTTTTGTTTTGGTGTTATATGGCTATGTTTGTATATGTAAGAAAGGATTTATGTTCTTGTTATTTTTGCTTATATGCATTATGTATCCTATAAAAAACATCAAAAGAAGGCTTGAAAATCTTTCCTCCTCCTATTGCTAAACCTATGCACCCCATTCTTCATGGTAAGACCTTGAAGTATAATATGAAGCTAAGGGCTGGAAAATGGTTTATTCTTGAAGATCCTAATGTATCTTAAGTTAAATGTTATTTGTTTGACATAGTTTCAGTTTCTTGGTTGCAAGTACATATTTTGTCTAAATATAAATTGTGACATTAGATGTAATTCTTTTTCCCCTTGTTCATCAGGCTGTTGGTTTTCCAAGGAAGTTGGAACCTACCATTGGGATATCTATTGATCACTATTGTAAGAATCGTATTATGGAGCTTGTGAAGGTTATCCTCAAGAAGCCTACTGTGCAGCTTGTGAAGGTTACTAGCGAGATGAAGACCTTCTAGACTTATGGTAAGCTCCATATTGAGAGGATGAATGATCAACATATTGGCGCGGGGTTTATGAAGGCTACTAATGCTAAAAAAGAGGATAAGAAGTACAAGTTGTAAGGTTGTATTTTTTTTAAGTGTTATGAGGGACTGTTTTTTCAAGTTAGAATTTATTTGCTACATTTGTTCAAAGTTTCAAGTTTAGTCTTGTATGAAATTGTTAAGATTGCTTGCTTATATCTTTTCTTTGATATTTTTTCTGAAAATTTTGTTTAAGTACTTTGATTCTTAAATTGCCGGTGTTGATAGGGTGAATTGAAACATCTAATGTAATTATTCAATTTCCAGCTAGACTTAGATTGAATTGTTTAAAGAAGCAATGCAAAAGGAAAGATTCTATGCAATTTATTTCTATACATATTCATAGAAAATAATGCGAGTATAAAAATTTATATCAAAATGAATGTTATTTTATTTTTAATTCTATCCAAAATCATAACAAACATAGGTTCACATTATTTTGTCCAGAACCGTATAGACAAATAAATTCACATAAATTTTAATCCTATCCCCCAATGTGCCAAACATGAGATTGGTTTTAATTTATTGAATCCTATCTTATAAATCTCATAACTTAAAATTATCCAATCCTATCTTAGTCCGATTCGGTAAAATAAATTATTAGACCTTAGAGAATACCGAAAAGATGAACATGAAACATTATTTGCTAGGTTTAAAAAGATATAATTTACCTATTCATGTATTGAGGATGAGCTAAAGAAAGCTTTTATTTTTTTAGCCAAAAATTATAAAAATAAGATGTTTCACTTGAGAAAATAGTATATAAAACAGAGAACACTTGAAAATTACACTCGTCAGATAATGTCACTCTTGATGATTAGGGAAAAATGGTTGAAAAACGGATGAAAAATGACTGGCAAATATGTACTTTTATTTCTATATCCAAGTTAATAAATTATTTTGTGTTATTTATTGTGTTAGCTTAATGTCAAAATACATAGGATAAAAGTTGTAGGAAAAAAAAATCGTGAAAATGTTAAAATGCATCATACAACAAGTTCACTACCTATAGCGAAATACAAATATGAATATGTAATGTTATAAAGCTAAATGCACTTTTTATGTATTTATTTTTGTTATTATCAAATGAAAATTTTATTATTTTGACGTATCGTATTCTTTTAGATTAAACTAGTAGGGTAGAACCAAGTCCAATTGGGTGCTTTAAAATATTTCACATGTCAATAAAGAAAAAGGATAACAAAGTATTGGAAGAATGGAGAAGTAAAATGCAAAAGAATTGCATGTATGATGATTTTTTAATGTGTATAATTAGATGTTAATTTGATTTGTTTTATCAAATTTATTTGCGTATACTATGTATTATGATACATGAAAAATTAGAGAAGGAAAAAAAAGAAACTTAAAAAAAAAACAAGATCTTAAAGTTGATGACTTGGAAATCTATTGCCAAGTAATTAGAAACTTTTCTAATGGTGGGGTTTTAGGTATGAGTTGTGAACTCACATATAAAGATTTATATGGTTGTAAGGGAAGTTGTAAGTGTGCCTAAATTGATAAAACTTAAGAGGTAGAGTCAAAAATTAAAAGAATAATAAAAGAATTAGAGGAGTAAAAAACTATGAAGAATGAAACGGAGAAGTTAAATTTTAAACAAGAAAAGTGAAAAAAAAATGCATTTAATTTATGAAGTTTTTGGTATCCCAATCAAATATACCATTGAAGTCTTCCATGACATGAAATTTTACCTGTATATTTATATTTGTTGTTTTGATTTATTGCTTGAGGAATAAAATATCATTAGTATAATATAATATAAATTAATATTTTTATATAAATTTCAAATAAGCATGCAATTATATATATATTTTTACACATACTTTCTTAATTTCAGAGTTGCATTGTAACACCCAACCCTCGACCTAATCGGAACCGAACAGAGAACGGGGAGTCACAACGCAACTAACAACTCAATACATTAATATAAAGTCATAATAAAACTTTTCAGTATAACCTGTTCAATTTCAATATCTCATAATAGAGGTACACAAATTTATAAAAATCTACATTAACTTTCATTTACAACTCGAAATTCGTTCATAGGTGAAAATATGTACCTACATATTCGAAATATGGTGGGAAACTATTAAACATGCTCATAGCTTCAAAACTCACAATTTATAAAATAGAAAACTACATACAACCCAAAAATTTACATTTGAAGTTTTTATCCAAAATATATCATCTATAAACACTAACATCTATATACATATCTTTTATAAAATTAAGAGTACATGAAAATTAGTAACTGAAAATGCAAGTGAAATGCTTCATGATGGCTATACGAAGCTCGACTACAACTTACACGATCACCTATTACAAATCATTTAAAGAAAAGGGAAACACAAGAAATAACATAAAAGGGTAAACTACGAAGCTCAATTGGTAATCCATATCCAAAACAATCATGCGCATATGCCCTATTTGATTAAATTATTAAATGGGCACACATATGCAACTAAGAAACACCACTAAGACTTCCTAATTCCATAAAAGACATCAATCGTACACCCTCAATCAATCAATTATATAAGCAAACTTGAAAAGATAAAAATATTTTATGCATTAATTCATTTGTTTGTTTAGCTCACTTAAATCCTATGATAAAATGCACAACCATAGGTTACTTATCCTAAACGTAACGCCATTCAATTTTTCCCGTAAGTCGGATCACGATAAGTTATATTCAGTATAGTCACTAGGATGTAGGGTAGGGGCAATATGGTCAAAACATAAAATTTCAGAATCAAAAGACACCATTTGAAAATATTAATAATTAAATAAATATACTAATATTTGGAAACAAATTTTCTAATAAGTGAACTTCTAGTTCTTTCCTAGGCATGAAAATATATTTGTTTTCATATTTTCAGACTTAACATAGCAGCCCAGAGCATGAAAACAAGCTAACTTATCTAGCTCAAAACTGTCAACTCACAAGCATATGATTTAAGTCAAACACTCATTCTCCATCTTAAGTTGTCAAATATTAATCATCAACAAAAAAAACATGAGGCAAATATTTCATTTCATATGATTTTAACACTAAACAAGAACTCAATAAAATCAACGTTCATATGCAGTAGAATCAACTATGACTTTTTAGGTAATTTCCTTATTTTAATTTAATTATTTGGTCAATATAAAAATCATTATAAATATATATACATCATCGCAAATGTTAAACAAAAGTTAAAAATACAAATCACATATCACCGACATCATTACTTATGAATTTAACACTACTTAATGACACCATAAAATTAGCCTATTTTGACAAATTTTTAGTAGTTCAAACATGTCAATAAGCTGTATTTCTTAGTTCAAATGAAATAATCCATAAACCATAACTTGATGAAAATATTTTTCTTACCAACATAAGATATAGGTTTATAATTACTAGCAGTAGCCTCTAGTCAAATAGTTAATTATACCATATTTAAAATTTTCACAAAATGCTATAAAATCAATTTTTCAATATAACAATAAATTAGTTCAACTCCTGACTTCAAATCATGTTTACCAGGTCTTAAAACACACCTCGGTAATATTTTAATTTCACCTATTAATCATCCATATACATGGGGATGTTATACAATAATAACATGTCAGAAAAAAAAATGCAAATAATTTTATTTATCAATACATTAGAACTACAGAAAAAGACCACAGAGATCAACCAATATTTCAACATATTAACTCAGATTTATATAATGACATATCAATGCTACTTTGTTAATTGACCATAACATTTTCATTTTTATTTTAACAATATAAGTATGAACCTAAACATGACCATAGCATAATCCCTACTATTCGAGCACAACTTAATCTCACATCATCACATGACAGCCTACTCAGAAACCGATTCCGGCGATTTGCTTGAATCAGTCAAGCACACACTTAAGACATAATTTGCCACCATCAGTTCATAAGTTTAACTTAATATGATCATCATTGGTTAATTAATAATCAACTCTCGCCCAACATAGCCTATGACTCTAGATGAAACGGGAGCAACTCTGGATCGAAGTCCCAACTTTGAACTGAAGTTCCAACTCTGGACCGAAGTCCATGACATTACCTCTTACCAAATCCACCATCTAGGTGTTCGAAGCACTTCTTAACCCCTAAGGCACCTTTCTATCACCTATCGATCCGACAACTAATAAGAGTGTATAATTGTTTCACTTTTCAATTAATCTGGTTTAAATCACTTATCATAACAAAATCACAAATCAGCTCAAACAACATCTGAATCACACACACAAATTCAATAGCGAGGGAATTTACATCTAATGCAATATCCATCACTTATCTAACTACTCAACAATCACAATATTAGATTATATTTCCTAAGCCAAAATATTAATATTAAGTCTCTCTTATCGCAATCTAAACAATCAATAACAAACATAATGTAGAGGGCCAAAAAAAGATTTACCAACCTCGATTCGCTATTCCAAAGACCAAATAAGTCCGGTTAAAGCCGTCCTCTTACAGCTTGGTCACCTAGACCACCAATTACCAAATTCAGTATCAAAAGCCACTTTAAACTTACGTATTCATTTAAAACAAAATCAACCTATTGTAGTTTTACAAAACCCATATCCTCTGCTCAATCTTTAAACCATTACCAACACACACGTTTAAAACCACATTTTAAAACAGAAACTTAAAATCGACTAAGGGAGAATATCAAATTGGACTAAAACCCACATATTTGGAATCTCACATATATCAATACTATAACTCAAAAATTTGGTGAACACGATCAAAATTGATAAATTACCCTTAAAGCTAGAGTTTGAAATTACCTTAAAATCACGTTTTCTCAAACCGTGAAAACCATTCTACCAAAATGGGTGGTTAGTATAGTAAACAAACCCTAGAAAATAATGGAACGACAATTTAGTAAAATCCACTATTGGAGGTCAAAAATCACTATTAATTAATTCAATTACCTTACTATTTTAAAATACTGAGATTGAAGACTCCAGAAAATACCAACTTTGTTGACCAAGTAAAGGATTGGAGATGGAGATGAAATTCTGACGAAATCAAGTTGAAAAATAGAGTTTTCAAATTTTTGCATATATCGCTATAGAGAAAATGGAGTTTGAAAAATTTTATTTTGCTTAGTGGAAATTTATAGTGGAGAAAAGAGAGAGAGCGTACAAATATATGAAAACAATTAAAATAAATTAAACTAAAATAAAAATATTTAATTCAACTTATTTAACAGAAATCACTATATAAAATTCTTTATAAATTCTAAACCTGATTTCCCTTTATAAATTCTAAACCCCATTTCCGGCCTTACATGCATGTATTAAAATTATTAAAAGTATATTTTGTATATGTATGGTTTTTAATGCTTATTATTATTATTATTTTATTTTTTTATTTTTTAAAAAAATTCTTTACTAAACATGTATTTTATTACATGGTGGGAGTAGTCCGCCATTTAGTTTTTGTTAATTTAACTTGATGCAAGTATACATAAAGGAATCTTCATTATTTTCATTAAGATATATTACTGCTTAAGGAAAAATATTTATTTTTAACCGAACTATTATCTTAACTTATATTTGGTGTTGGTCGTTAATTGATATTTAGTAATTTTATGGATATATTCGTTCTACTTAATTGTAGTACCATCTGCTAGTGTTTTAATGTTATTTTATTGATTTAAGTTTATGTTTATAGTTTGAAGATGTTATGTATGTTGTATAATAATTTTGTATATAGTAATAATTTTATTGTGTTTTTATTTTTTAATAAAGATTAAAAAGATGTGAAAAAATAAAATAGTAAAGATGATGAATATGATGAAGATTAATGGAACTATAGAAAGCTATAAATTTATAATTCATTATTAGACTTTTTAGTATTACTTATGGTATATTTTAAGTATTTTTTATATTTTTAAGATATTATGTTCTATTTATTTATACATTATCAATGGTATTTTTAACCGCTTTGAATTATAAATTACCCTTATAAATAAGTTATTTTCTGGATATATATTGATAGCAATATTTGATTTGTGCGAATTACAAATATATTTATCAACAATTTTAAAGTCAAATGTATATTTCAACCATTAAATATATTTGAAATAAAAAAGAATTTCAAATTGTTTTGATAAATTTGAACGAATACAACAGTTACGTTCCATCGAAATAATTTAATTTTTAAAAACTACCATATTATATAAAAATATAAAATATAATATATTTTTGATGAGTTAAATTATTTATAATAATTTAATTATGTCAAATTAGTATAGTCTTTGATTTTTTTTATTGTCGTAAATGTGCAATACAAATTTGATTTTTATTTATAAAATTAAAAATATTATAATAATATAATATTATAAAAGTTAATTTTATGAATATATATAATTGAAAATATGAAATATAAATTTTGAATTTTTATCAGGCAAATTTTAAAAATACTTACTATAATATAATATTGTTGTAATATACATATTGTTATAAAAGTTGGTAAAAGTATAAATTTTAATGAAATTGCAGGAACGATGTCTAAGGTCAATACTATATTTAGTGTATGTTTCTCATCGATTTTTGATTTTAATAACGGTGTATGATTATCACTAGTAGTCAAATTTTCCTGCAGTGTTGTTTAATTTCCAAAATAGAAATTATTTGATAAACTTACAGGTTTGATGTCTTTCTTAATGATGAGGCTTGAAAGCTTTTAGACACTAGTAACATATTAGCCATTCTTTGCACGCCAAAATCTCGTTTATGTGAAGTAGAGATAACAACAATAACAGCCTTTGCAATCCTACAACCAAGGCTATTCAATAGTTATTGATTAAAATAGGTGCAAAAAATCTCTGTATAAATACTCACAATTCCACTTTTATTTTCAATAATCAATTTGAAGATCCTGTCAACAAAAACAAATGTTACCATCAAAGAAGTTATTGTTTCTAACAACACTTTCAGCTCTCTTTTTATCCATCTCTGGACATGAGAGACCTGAAGACTTGATTCCACCACAACCCATTCCTCCTCCGGTGGAAATCAAGCCTCCACCGGTCGAACCAGTTCCGGTTCCACCACAGCCAGTTCCGGTTCCTCCACAACCCATTCCTCCTCCTGTGGAGATCAAACCTCCACCGGTCCAACCAGCTCCGATTCCACCACAACCAGTTCCGGTTCCACCACAACCCATTCCTCCTCCTGTGGAAATCAAACCTCCACCACCCCAACCAGCACCTACGCCTCCTGTACCAACCATGCCTCCACCAGCACAGCAGCCTTCTAACCCACTACCACCGCCGGACAACAAACCACAGCCACCACTTCCAGGAGCCGGTGCCGCAGCGGGAGCCAGTGCCAGCGCTAGCGCTAGTGCCAACGCCAATGCAGCTGCCAATGCCAATGCGGCTGCAAATGCAAATGCGAATGCGAATGCGAATGCGAATGCCAATGCCAATGCGGCTGCCAGTGCCAGTGCCTCTCACTCTCACAGCTCTCATACTTCTCACACCTATCATACTACCCACACTTACCATACTTCCCACAGTTACCACAGCAATGCAGAAGCCTCTGCTGGAGGAAGTGGCAACGTTCAAGTTCAAGGTAAAGGCAATGCTGAAGCATCTGGAAGTGGTAGTGCACAGGGTAATTCTGAAAGCAAAAGCAGTGCTGAAGCTTCTGGAGGTAGTAGCGTAAAAGGTTCCGTTGAAGGAAAAGGAAATGCTGAAGCTTCTGGAGGTGGTGGCGTACAGGGTTCTATTGAAGGAAAAGGCAATGCGGAAGCTTCAGGAAGTGGTAGTGCTCAGAGCAGTTCTGAAAGCAAAGGCAATGCCGAAGCTCCCACAAGTGCTGAAGCTCCAGGTAGTGGTAATGCTCAGGGTAGTTCTGAAAGTAAAGGCAATGTTGAAGCTTCTGGAGGTGGTGGCATACAGGGTTCTGTTGAAGGACAAGGTAATGCGGAAGCTTCGGGAAGTGGTAGTGCTCAGAGCAGTTCTGAAAGCAAAGGCAATGCCGAAGCTCCCGGAGGTGCGGAAGCTCCCGGTGGCGTGGAAGCTTCCGGAAGTGGTAGTGCTCAAGGAAGTTCTGAAAGCAATGGCAATGCTGAAGCTTCTGGAGGTGGTGGCATACAGGGTTCCGTTGAAGGAAAAGACAATGCAGAAGCTTCGGGAAGCGGTAGTGCTCAGAGCAGTACGGAAAGTAGCGGAGGTGCGGAAGCTCCCGGAGGTGCAGAAGCTCCCGGAGGTGCAGAAGCTTCTGGAGGTGGTAGTGCTCAAGGCAGTTCTGAAAGCAATGACAATGCTGAAGCTTCAGGAAGTGGTGAAATACAAGGTTCTGTTGAAGGACAAGGCAATGCAAAACCTTCGGAAAGCGGTAGTGCTCAGACTAGTACTGAAAGCACCGGAGGTGCGGAAGCTCCTGGTGGTGCGGAAGCTCCCGGAGGTACGGAAGCTGCCGGAAGTGGTAGTGCTCAGAGTAGTTCTGAAAGCAATGGCAATGCTAAAGCTTCTGGAGGTGGTGGCGTACAGGGTTCTGTTGATGGACAAAGCAATGTGGAAGCTTCGGGAAGTGGTAGTGCTCATAGCAGTACTGAAAGCTCTGGAGATGCGGAAGCTTCCGGGGGTGGGAGTGCTCAGGGTAGTTCTGAAAGCAAAGGTAATGCTGGAGCTTCTGGAGGTGGTGGCATACAGGGTTCTGTTGAAGGACAAGGCAATGCTGAAGCTTCGGGAAGTGGTAGTGCTCAGAGCAATACTGAAAGTACCGGAGGTGTGGAAGCTTCTGGAAGTGGGAGTGCTCACGGCAGTTCTGAAAGCAATGGCAATGCTGAAGCTACTGGAGGTGGTAGCATACAGGGTTCAGTTGAAGGACAAGGCAATGCAGAAGCTTCTGGAACTGGTGGTGCTCAAGGCAGTTCTGACAGCAAAGGCAATGCTGGAGCATTTGGTGGTGGCGGCGTACAGAGTTCCATTGGAGCCTCCGGGGATGCTAATGCTCAAGGTAGTGCAGAAAGCAAAGGCAATGTAGCTTCTGGAAGTGGTGGCCTTCAAGGTGAAGGTGGAGGTAAAGGTGAAGTTGGTGGTGGAGGAGTTGCAGGGGGTGGGGCATCTTCATCTAAAGGTTTCTCTTTTTCTAAAAGTTTTACTTTCGGAGGTGGCGGCGGCAGCAAAGGTGGAGGTCAAGGAGGCGGCATAGTTTTTTCTAAAGGTGTTAATATAGGAAGAGGGGGCATATCCATTTCTAAAGGTGTTAGCTTCAAAGCAGGAGGTCACGGCAGCGGCAGTGCTCATGGTTTTGTAAGTATTTCCCATTTGGGTACTTTGGAAGGTGGCAATAATAAAGATATCTCCGCAAGTGGCAACGTAAAAGGTCCTGTTGGAGTTTCTTCTAAAGTCCAAGATTCTATCGGAGGTAAAGGACATGCGGGATTTGGAAGAGGTGGAAATGTAGGACTTGGAGGTGCTGGTGGTGCACGAGGTTCATCTGAAGCCCAAGGTTCTGCTAGAGGTCAAGGAAATACGGGGCCTGGAGGAGGCAGGAAAGTGGGTTCCTCAAGAAACTTCGGTGCCCAAGGTTCCACTGTAGACAAGGGTAATCTAGGATTTGGAGGAGGCGGTAATGCGGGTTTATCAAAAGAACTTAATAGTCAAGGTTCACCCGGACTTAAAAGAGGCGCCAGTGGTGTTGCGAATAGTAATGCTCAAGGTTCTTCTGATGGTGGAGCCGGTAGTTCTATGGGTTCAAAGGGAGGTCTCGGGACTTCTGAAGGTGGTGGAGTTCAAGGTGACATTGGAAAAACAGGAGGAAATGAAGGTCGAGGTGGTGGTGGTATTAAAGGGATTGTGCATTTAGGTGCAGTTCAAAGAGGTAACTATAAAAAAGATAACAAAGATCAACTCAGAGCTAACAACAATCAACGGGATCCTCGAAATGGTCATGTTGAAGGTTACACCCTGGGATTGGGTCTTCTTGGTGCTCACATGCTAGCAAAACACGTTGCTATGCATCATGCAGCCAAAAAAGGTGGTCTAGGTGGTATTGGAGGCGCTGGTGCTGGTGCAGGTGCTGGTGGCATAGGTGGTGCCGGCGCAGGTCTTGGTGGGATCGGAGGTTCTGGCACAGGTGTAAACATGGGGGCTAATTTAGGTGGTGGTGGAATTGGAGGCACTGACATTGGGGCTAACATAGGTACCACTTCCGGAGGCACTGATGCAGGTGTTGGTGGGATCGGAGGTGCTGGAGTTGGTGCAGGCAGCACTGATGTCGGTGCCGGTGTTGGAGGCGGTGCTGGTGTTGGTGACGCAGGCACTGGTGCAGGGGACGCTAACGTAGGTGTTGGAGGTGCTGGCGACATCGGAGGTGCTGGCGCAAGTGCAGGGGACGCTAATGTAGGTGTCGGGGGTGGAAGTGATACTGCTGCTGGTGGCGCGGGCGCAGGTGCAGGCGGTGCTGGCGATGGTGGAGGTGGGGCTAGTATTAGTGCTGCAGGAGGCGCTGACGACGTTGCTCCAGCGCCAAGCGGCGCTGGCGATGTTGCTCCAGCGCCAAGCGGCGCTAACATCGATGCTGGTGGTGGAGGTGGTGCTGATGTTGGTGGTGCCGGAGGCGCTGACGTAAGTGCTAGTGGCGTAGGAGGCGCTAAGGCAAGTGCAAGCGACGCTAATGTTGGTGCCGCTGGTGGAGATGGCACTGGAAGCGCTGATATTGGTGTTGGTGGTGTCGGAGGCAGTGGCGCAGGTGCAGGCGAGACTAGTGCTGGTGTTGGGGGCGTTGGAGGTGGTAATGCAAGTACAGATGCCGATAGTGAAGGTAAAGTTGACACAAGTGTTGGGGGTGTTGGAGGCGCTAATGCAAGTACAGACGCCGGTGGTGAAGGTAAAGTTGACACAAGTGTTGGTGACGTTGGAGGTACAGGCACCGGTGATGAAGGTAAAGTTGGCACAAGTGTTGGTGACGTTGGAGGTGCAGGTGCAAAGGCAAGTGCGAGCTCACGTGCAAGTGCGAGTTCACGTGCAAGCAAATGGACTAAAATAAGTGTTGGAGTTGGTGGTGGCAATGACGCAGGCGGTGCGAGTGCTGGTTCAGACGTTGGGGCAAAGGGTGCTGGTTTAGATGAAATTAAAAGTGCTGGCGAAGGCGGTGCCGATGCCAGTGGTAAAGGAGGTGCTGGTGCACATGCAAGTGTTGGTGTTAAGGCTCATGTAGGTGTTGGAGTTGGTGGTGCCAAAGGTGTTGCCCATTTAGGTACCGTTGAACCTGCTAATGCAGGTGTAGGCGCAAGGGCAAGTGCAAGGGCAAGTGCAAGCGCGAGCGCAAGGGCAAGTGCGAGCGCACGTGCGAGGGCACATGCGAGTGCGAAGGCACATGCGAGTGCGAGCTCACGTGCAAGCCAATGGACTAAAATAGGCGCCGGAGTTGGTGGTGGTAATGGCGCAGGTGGCACCGGCGGTGCAAGTGCTAGTTCAGGCGTTGGGGCAAAAGGTGCCGGTTTAGGTGAAACTAAAGGTGCTGGCGGAAGTGGTGCCAATGCAAGTGGTAGAGGAGGCGCTGATGCACGTGCAAGTGTTGGCGTCAAGACTAATGTAGGCGTTGGAGTTGGTGGTGCTAAAGGTGTTGTCCATTTAGGTACCATTGAAAGTGGCAGTCAAAATAAAGATCATAAAGTTCAACAAGGAGCTAACAAAAATCAACATGGTCCCAATAAGAGTGGCCATGTTAAAGGTTACACCTTGGGCATGGGGCTCATGGGTGCCGACATGCTAGCAAAAGGCGCTGCTATGCATCATGCAGGACAAGGTCTAGGTCTTGGACTAGGTGGGCTTGGAGGTGGTCCTGGAGGGCTTGGGAGCAATATTGGAGGTGGCCTAGGTGGACTGGGAGGTGGCCTAGGTGGAATGGGAGGTGGTGCTGGAGGGCTTGGGAGTATTCTAGGTGGTGGTCTAGGTGGATTGGGAGGTGGTGGTGGAACAAGTGGTGCTGGTGCTGCAGCTGGCGCTGGAGCTGGCGCTGAAACAGGAGGTGCTGCAGCTGGAGCGGGAGCTGGAGCCGGAGCGGAAACAGGAGGTGCTGGAGTTGGAGTTGGAGTTGGAGATGCTGGAGCTGGAGCTGGAGCGGGAGCTGAAACAGGAGGTGCTGCTGGTGGTGGCAGTGGATCTCTTGGTTCAGTTGGTGATCTAAGCAGCATTGGAGGAAAGACTGGCGGCGTTAGCTTCCAAGCAACTGGTAGTAATGGGAACTTACTTGGCTCTCAAGGTATTATCCATTTGGGTACCCTTGAAAGTGGCAAAGCTCCGAAAGCCTCTCCAGCTCCTGCCCCAAGCGGCAGTCCCAGTGCAGGAAAGACAAATCAAGCTCCCTCAGGATCATCAGAAAGCAAAGGCAGTGCGGGCGCAGAAGGAAGTGTCGAATTGCAGAAATCTGCAGGAATTTACTTCCAAGCTGGAAGCGAAACTAAACCTGACTCTAACCCAGATGCTAGCATTAGCTTTAATGGGTCGTTCTCCAAAGTATTTGCATTTGGAGACTCGTTTACAGACACAGGAAATGCCTACCAAATGGGGAATCTCAAGTCATCTTTTGTGGGTTCTTTACTCTCTCACGCTTTCAAATCCTTAAACAACTCCCAACTATCTGGAAATCGCCAATGCAATGGAAGATTGGTGGTTGATTTTCTCTGTGACAGTCTCTCTATCCCTTACTTGCCAGCATACAAACAGACCAAAGCAGAGTTCAACCATGGTGCCAATTTCGCAATATCAGGATCAACTTCCCTTGCAGCTGATTTCTTCAATAAATTCAAAACCACTGGCAGTGGCGTGAGCCTGATGTGGAAAGGCGAACCATCAGGTTATCAGACACAACTAGATTGGTTCGACAAGTTCCTGCAAGAGAAAGAATGTCAAGGAAAAGCTGGGGATGCTTGTAAGAAAGACCTGGAAAATTCGCTCTTTTGGATTGGTGGTATGGGTAGAAATGACTATGCACGCTGTTACAGTGCTGGCTCTGGTGCCACTTCCACCATTCCCAACCTTAAAGAGATGACCATCAGCAACATTTCCAAGTTCCTTCAGGTATGTTTCAATAAACTACACAACCATGTCAACACAACACAAAACAGTTATCTGATTGATTTACTTTGATTTGACAGACATTGGTAGCCAAGGGGGCAAAATACATTGTTGTCCAAGGCCTACCACCAATAGGATGTAATCCATTAGAGCTCTTCCTTACAAAGCAAGGCAATCGCGATCAAATGGGATGCACACCTGCGATCAACGGAATGATAAAAGCACATAACGATCTTCTTCAGAAAACATTGGTAGATTTCCAGAAACAACATAGCAACTGTGTGGTTGTGTACGCTGATTACTGGGGTGCATTCAAGTCAATACTTGAGAATTACAAGAAGTTTAACTTTGAAGAGCCATTCAAGACTTGTTGTGGAACTACAACTACAGGTGGTGATCTCAACTTCAACGTTACCACAACCTGTGGAATGCTTGGTACTTCTGCTTGTAAAGACCCCAATAAATACATCAACTGGGATGGTGTCCATTACACTGAAGCTATGCATAGACAAGTCACTGATCTCCTCCTCCACAAGGGTTTCTGCAAACCATCCTTCTCTGAATTGATTAAGGTCAAAAAGGGTGAAAAGAAGCCAACCTAGATGTTTGCTATAGTTATACTAATAATTACTAGTTTGACGCTCTGAATCATTACATTCAAGAAGCGAATTTCAGATATTTCTGTATATAGGTTAGACAATAAGTGAACATATTTCATTTCGATGACATCTATATGTCAGTCCTAATGAATTGTTCTGTATATAGGAAAAGAAATTATAGCAATACATTCAAATTTTCAACTCAATGTGTTAATTCTTCTTATAAGCTTTATCAGGATAAAACAGTTTGCATATGCAGGGTAATTGTATGCTTGCTTGTAACGCACGACAAAGATTGATATGCTTATGAACCATCCAACCGCTGAATAACTTGTATAGCAAGAAATCAATTATACATGTATTGTTGTTATGCAACATGTGAATCTCCCACTGCTTTCTCATCAGAATCAATAGTTTTGTCTTCTTTGATTCTCTTCTCAGTTCTATATATAATCTATCCAACAAATTATAATCACGGAAAGAAACACATATCTTCTGTACTAAAAGAGTCATCCACTACTTCTTTCCTGGTCCTCTCTCCCTCCCTTCCTTTCTTTCTTTCTTTTTTTTCTTTTTTTTTAATTAATAATTTCAAATGACTAATATTTTTTTTTTCCGTTTTTAATCCAATAATACTCCTGACTTGAAAAAAGATAAAACTATTTATAAATCTATTTCTTTTAGTGTTAATTTAAAATTACAACGATCATCCTGAATTAATTTAAATAATTTATTTTATTTTTTTAATTTAAAATTTTTCTTAACCAATTTTTTGATTCAATACCTAGTTAGATAGGTAGGCTATATGAATTACTAAAATAGGTTCTCCAGGATTACTAAAATAAATAAAATTATTTTTTCGGGAGAGGATACGAACAAAACATTGATCTAGGTTCAAAGTAGTAAAGTATTAGTTAAAGAAGGGTCAGCCAACAGAGAAATTCAGAAGCTCTATAAGAATTTTCAGATACATATGAGTCCTTAGATTTTTAGGCTATCAAAAATTTTAAATACAATTATATGTCCATTTTAAAAATTATACAAATATAAACTTTATAAAAATTAATTTTCATCCCATGGGCCTAACTTCCAATTCTACACTTTATTTTAAAAAATAATTAACATCTATTTTTTAGTTCACTTTTAAGAAAATAAATTTTCAAGCATACATTTCAATCGACTTTAACTTCAAAGGACATAAGAAGGAACATGATATTATTTGACAATGTTTTTCTAAGACTTGACATTTTTGGAAATCACTTGATCCTCTTATTTGTGAAATTGCTCATGTTTTAAGTTATCAAGGCACGAGGTCAATTTTCAACTATTAATAAATGTGAATTTTACATCAAATTATGACTACTCGGGATGGATAATCATCTCTTGGTTGTCTCCCTGCCTCTTTAGAGCAGCTGTGATCATTGATAACAGACTGTGACCAAGGATCATAGTCTATGAGCACTGATCATAGTGAACCTATATGCCTCATACAACCTCACTTAAGGCAATTAGGGACATCAATCAACTTCAAAAGACATAATATGGACCTTGACATCGTTTGATAATTTTTTAGGAGGACTTGATTTTCTGCCTTATCACTTGATCCTCTTATTTGGGTAATTGCTCATGTTTTGAGCTACTAAGGCATGAGCTCAATTTTGGACTATTAGTAAATGTGAATTTGACTTTACATTACGACTATTGAGGTTGGATAATCGTGTTTTGACTGTCTTCAAGACTCCTTGGATCAACTGTGATCGTTGATCACAAACTATAAGTGATGTGACCTGTGAGCGCTGATCATAGTGCGTCCATATGCCTCAAACAGCCTCACTTAAAATAATTGGGGCCATCAATCGACTTGAAAGGACATAATATGGATGTTGACATTGTTTGATAATATTTTGGTAGGACTTGATTTTGTGCCTTATCCATTTGATCCTCTTACGTGTCTAATTTGTCATGTTTTGAGCTACCAAGGCATGAGCTCAGTTTTGGACTATTAGTAAATGTGAATTTGACTTCAGATTATGGTCATCGAGGTTGGATAATCGTGTCTTGGCTGTCTCCCAGACTTTTTGGATTAACTGTGAATGTTGACCACAGACCGTGAGTGGGGATCTCAGTTTGTGAGCGCTGATCACAGTGCGTTCATATGCTCATACGGCCTCACTTAAAACAATCAGAACAATCAATCGACTTGAAAGGACATAATATGGTTGTTGACATCGTTTGCAATGTTTTGGTAGGACTTGATTTTGTGTCTTATCCACTTGATCTTGTTACTTGTCTAATTGCTCATGTTTTGAGCTACCAAGACATGAGCTCCATTTTAAACTATTAGTAAATTTGAATTTGACGTCACATTACGACCATTGGAGTTGGATAATCGTGTCTTGGCTATATCCCCGACTTGTTGGAGCAATTGTGATCGTTGATCACAAACTGTGAGCGAGGGTCACAGTTTGTGAGCACTGATCATAGTTGCTCCAAAGAGCCTCATGTGGCTGCACTTAAGGCAATCAGGGGCCTCAATCAACTTAAAGCTACCTGGTTAGAGCAACTGTGATGTTAGATCACAGAATGTCAGCAAAAGTCACATTCTGTTCACAAAATATGGATGTAGATCACAATTCATTTGCATTAATTAATTTTGTAGCATAGTCAATCCAAAAGCATCCTTAAAGTGTACAAAATATAATAATGAACATCATCCATACATATCCAAAACTAACACTTTTAAATAACCATAATTTTTTTTAAAGTCAAACACCATGCATAAAAGTTTAAACGGTACAATCATGCTTGAAATCTTGGAGGTTCAGCCGTAGAAGTTTTGAACACAAAGCTTGCAATGTACTCTCGGATGATCTTTGACCACCTCTTGTTTTTGCTGATAGACCATGCAATGGGTTTCAGATAAACGTCTTCTATCATTTTACAAACATAAGGACCACAAGAATGACTACAGAAGACGAAACTTAAGCATATTAGATTAAAATTATATTATCTAGAAATTTTATGTAAAATGAATAAGAACTTACAAATCACTTTGTAGAGGAATAGACTCCATAATGGCTACATGACTCTCCACGGCTTTGCTGGTCGCTCCTGTAGATGGTCATAATACGTTGATACACGGGCACTCTCGTAGAATTGCCTAAATGGACTATTCATAAATAAACCTTCTAGTTTCTTCTATTTACTCGCTAGTTCCTTGATACTGTGGAAGACCTTGAATAAGGCAGCATTGTTGATACACTACTTATCGATCGATTTTGACCATATCCTTTTGTAAACTTTTTGCTGCAAAATTCGAAATAGTATAACCCGTATAAGATTCACATTTGATAAGAGGGCTTATTTAAGACCGAGACATTCAGATTGAAGTAAATCATAACTCACAACAGACTGTGAATGATATATGTTATATTGTGCACAAACTCAAGCTCTATCTAATCACTTTTTAGCTTGAATTAGCAACCATGGTGATCCAAATTATCGATTATTTCAGGATCAATGGTCAAGTAGTCAAAACGAAGAAAATTTGGACATAAAGTTGGAAATTCAAGAAAAAGGGAGTTCAAGCATTTAAGGAGAGCAAGAATTGAGGGAAAGGAAGGCCAAAGCGTATCCTCGCGCCCTGGTCCGCGCGCTGGCCATTCTTACTAGGGCACTAGAGTTATGACCAGGGCGCCAAAATTGGCACCGTAGGCGAACCGCGCCCTAGTCAGCGCCCTAGCTACAGAAGACCAGGCCGCCAGCATCACGACCAGGGCGCCAAAATTGGCACTGTAGGCGAACCGCGCCCTGGTCAGCGCCCTGGCTACAGAAGACCAGACAGTCAGCATCACGACCAGGGCGCTAAAATTGGCACCGTAGGCGAACCGTGCTTTGGTCATCGCCCGGACAACACTTACCACGCCGCCAAAAATTGCACCGCAGCTGTCACTGCGCCATGGCTTCTCTTACCAGGCCGCCGACCAGGCCGCCCATGAAGATGAACAGACGCCGCGCCCTGGATTCTTATACCAGGCCGCCGACCAAGGCGCCCAGATCCGAAAAGTTTTGATTTTTGGCTGTCCAGAAGGGCATTTTTGGGAGAAAAGTCTGTAAGGTATAAAAAGAAAGTGATAGGGTTTTTGAAGGGACTTTTGGCTGGAGTGGGGGAAGAAAAGAGGAACAAAGGAAGAAGAGAAGGAGGCTACCTACAAGAAGTCTACCAAGAGAAGAAGTGCAAAAGTTCAAGAAGGGATTCAACTCAAGTCATCAAGCCATCATTTCTCCTTTGGTTTAGTTGTTCCCTAACTTTATTATGTATCTTTTGGGTAGAGATTTTGTTAGTAGAATAATGAATAGCTAGAACTCTCTTGGGGTTTCTAGACCCTTAGCTAATGTGATGTTGTTATGCTTGGATATGAATGAATGATTTTGCTTACCATTTTCACATGAATTTTCCTTAAGGCTTGTTAGAGCTTGATCAACTCTAATTTGATTTATTGGTATAGGCTAGCTTGGAAGAGTGGCTAATGCTAGATTTAGGTTCATGTGCCTTAATGAATAGTTGCTTAGACATAAGAACTAGGAATTAAGTGATTGATGATGGAGAACTTCATAATATAACCTTACACTTAAGTGACATAAGTGAGGAATAGGGTAGATAAGCTACTTGTGTGGAAGCATTAAGTGATAATTTAATCTTGAGATCATTTGGTGGTAATTGACATTGTTTGGGTGACAAGGTTACATTAGCAAGGAGATAGGAACCCCTTCGTACCAAATTTCCAACCCATTTTGTTAAGACAATAGTATAGTGACCTTAATTATTCTCAACTCAACTAAATTTAGATACGTAACTTGATTGAACCGATTGATTATTGATTTTTTCTAATTCGCCAATCCTTGTGGATCAATTTTTATTACTTGACGACATAGTGTGCACTTGCACTAGATTACATTGGAATTTTATTACGTCAAGTTTTTGGCGCCGTTGCCGGGGATTGGCACGGTTTAGTTTGATTTTTAATTCAATTGGTTCTATTAAGTTGATACTTGCTTTGCAATCTTGTGTTTCTTTTAAATTCTTAATTGTTTATGCGTAGGTCCCAAAATCCGGAGCTTATTCTTTACAACTCAAACCCGGAAAGGCTAGTGAGGCGAACAAGATGAAGAACCCCTATGGAGGGTCAAGGGGATGGACCCGTAAACGGACTTCAAGGAACGGTGGTCAATGAAAGAAGGGAAAGAAATAGGGAGAACCGTGGGAATGATAATGTAATTAATCAAGGTGGTGGGGATCAAGGAGATCCAAACGGTGGAGAGAGGGAGACTCTAAATGGAGGTGATGATATTAATTTAGGGTTCGAATATCGGTTCAATCGCTTTGGGCAACCACCAAATCAAGGAAATGGAGAAAGGATGACCATTAGGGACGCCGTCAACCCTAACGTTGGAGTCATGCATCATGCCATCCGTCCACCAGCGGTGGAGAACGAAAATTTTGAGATCAAGCCACCTCTCATCCACTTGATCCAAAATATGGTTCAATTTCATGGTTTGCCCGCGGAGGACTATCATGAACACTTGGCTCAATTCTTGAATGTGTGCAATACCATTCAAATTCGAGGTTGCCATCCGGATGCAATTTTGCTAAGACTCTTCCCTTTCTCATTGAAAGATAGAGCTAAACATTGGTTAAATTCTCTACCGCCGGGATGCATCACCACATGGAAGCAATTAACCGATAGATTACTCACTAAGTATTTTCCTCCTTCAAAAATGACAAAGATGAGAAATGATATCAATGCATTCCAACAACTACCGGAGGAGTCATTTTACGATGCTTGGGAAAGATTAAAGGAATTGGTTCGAAAGTGCCCTCATTGTGGCCTTTCGGAAGCTCTTATTATCCAAACCTTCTACATGGCTCTTCTACCAACTTACCAGTTAGCACTTGATTCTTCGCCCGGTGGGACTTTGATGAATTTAACCACGGACGAAGCTTATGAAAAAATTGAAGATATGGCCATTAGTTGTAATAGTTGGGGGTGAGAGAAGACTACATCTCAAAGGAAGCAAGTGGGGACTTATGATCTAAACAAGGTGGACGCCTTAGAAGCACAAGTAGCGGCCATGGCGAATCAACTTGCCATGATGAAAGCAACTCCAACACAACAACCACAACCGAAAAATGTCGTGGATTGCACAATGGCTAGTGGGGGAGTTGAATTAGAAGAGAGGATGCACCCGGACCTTGAGCATATGTGCTATCTTGGAAATTTCAACCGGAACAACAACCCTTATACCAACACTTACAATCTGGGATGGAGGAACCACCCTAATTTCAAATGGAAGCAAGACCAAGGCAATTCTCCCAACTATGAAAATTTTGGTGCTAACAAATTTGTAGGTGCAGGGCCTCCTGGATTTAATCAACAAAATCCACCTCAACAAGCTGAAGAGAAGAGATCCACTACGGAAGAATTGCTTAGTCAATTAATGAAGACGCAAACCCAATTCATGCAAAACCAACTTCAAGAGAAGAACAATACTTGAGCCTCAATCAAGAATCTAGAAGTTCAACTTGGTTAAATTGCACAAGCGGTAAATTCTAGGCAAGCCGGAAGCTTACCTAGGGACACTCAAAATAATCCAAGAGATGACAAGGGGAAATGCAAGGAAGTGGATGCGGTTTCGTTGAGAAGTGGGAAGAAGCTACCGAAGAGAGAAGTTAAGGAGAAAAACACCTCACAAGGTGAGACTAGTCAACCACCCCAATAAGAAATTCCTCAAGATGATGAGTTGGCTAGGGAAAGTGAAGCAACACCAAATGATAGCAACAAGGAGGAAGGCACCAAGAAGAAATGGTCCGAACATGTCCCTCCACCACCATTTCTGAGCCGGTTGCATAAAAAGCACCAAAGGGAACAATTCAAAAAATTCATGGAAATCTTCAAGAAGCTCCATATCAACCTTCCCTTTGCCAAGGCTCTTGAGCAAATTCCACATTGGGTGAAGTTCATGAAAGACACCTTGACAAGGAAAAGGAAATTCCTTGACCAAGAGCAGTTCAACTTACCAAGGAATGTAGTGCCATCATTCAAAAGAAGCTTCCGGAAAAAATTGAGGATCCGGGGAGTTTCATAATCCCGTGCACTATAGGAAACAATTTCTTTGGTCTTGCTCTTTGTGATCTTGGTGCAAGCATTAACTTAATGCCCTTCTCAGTGTATGAAAAGTTGGGATTGGGAGAATGCCAACCAACACCGGTTCTTCTACAATTAGCGGGCTCTTCCAAAAGAAGACCAAGGGGAGTGATTGCGGATGTATTGGTAAAGGTAGACAAGTTCATCCTACCCGCGGACTTTGTCATCCTTGATATGGAGGAAGACCGGGAGATCCCAATTATTTTTGGAAGACCATTTCTATCAAGGGGGAAACCGTGATAGATGTGAAGAAGGGGGAGTTATCCATGACCATTGAAGGAGAGTCCATAAAATTCAACGTTTTGAAGGCAATGAGATACCCGGTTGAAGAAGAGGATTGCTATAGAATGGAAGTCAAAGAAGAGCAATTCGACTACTCATGTCATGGGGCTAGAGATGCACTTGAAGTGGCAATATTCAATGCTAGTGAAGATGTCTCTAATGAGGTAAAATCCTTAATCCATGATTTAGATTTCTCACCCGTTGTAGAGAATTGTGTTTTTGAGCAAGTAAGATCCTCACAATCAATCAAAGCCTCAATTGAGGAACCACCCACCTTGGAGCTAAAACCTCTTCCAAGTCACTTAAAGTACGCTTACCTCGGTGATAACACTACCTTGTCGATCATCATAGCCGCGGATTTGGATGGAGGTCAAGAAAGGAAGCTTATACAAGTCCTCAAATCACACAAGGAGGCAATTGGTTAGACTATAGCCGATATCAAGGGCATTAGTCCAACCATTTGCATGCTAAAATACTCATGGAGGAGGATTTCAAACCCACCATTGAAGCACAAAGGCGGCTCAATCCAAACATGAAGGAAGTGGTCAATAAAGAGGTACTAAAACTTCTCGACGTAGGTATAATCTACCCAATCTCTGATAGTGCTTGGGTGAGCTCGGTACAATGTGTACCGAAAAAAGGAGGAATTACGGTGGTAAAAAATGAAAGCAATGAGTTGATACCTACTAGGGTAGTAACCAGGTGGAGAGTGTGCATAGACTATAGAAGACTCAACACGGCCACTAGGAAGGATCATTTCCCTCTCCCCTTCATAGATCAAATGCTTGATAGACTAGGTGGTGCATGAATATTATTGTTTCTTTGATGGGTACTCGGGCTACAACCAAATAGCTATAGACCCACTAGACCAAGAGAAAACCACATTCACATGCCCTTATGGCACCTTCGCTTATCGAAGGATGCCCTTTGGTTTATGCAACGCACCCGCCACTTTCCAACGTTACATGATGCTATTTTTTCGAATATGGTTGAGCGATCGATAGAGATATTCATGGACGATTTTTTGGTTTTTGGAATAAGTTTTGATGATTGTTTGAAAATTTTGGAAAGAGTGTTGGTGAGATATGAGGAAACTAACTTGGTGCTAAATTGGGAAAAATGCCACTTCATGGTGAAGGAGGGCATTGTACTAGGCCATAGAATCTCTAGAAAAGGGTTAGAAGTAGACAAGGCAAAGATTAAAGTCATATAAAAGCTACCACCGCCTATGTCGGTTAAGGGTGTGAGGAGCTTTCTAGGGCATGCAGGGTTCTATAGGAGGTTCATTAAAACAATTTCCCATATCACAAAACCTCTATGTTACTTGCTCGAAAAAGACGTACCCTTTTGCTTTGATGATTCTTATTTACAAGCATTTCATGTTTTAAAAGAGAAATTAATTTCGGCTCCTGTTATCATCTCGCCAGATTGGTCCTTACCATTTGAATTAATGTGTGATGCAAGCAATTTCGCGGTAGGGGCAGTCTTGGGGCAAAGAAAAGAGAGGGTGTTCCATACCATCTATTATGCAAGCAAGACTTTGACCGGAGCTCAATTGAATTACACTACAACCGAAAAAGAGCTATTGGCGGTTATTTTCGCTATGGACAAGTTTAGGTCCTATTTGATTGGATCTAAGGTTGTAGTGTACACGGATCACGCCGCCATTCGCTATTTGATGGAAAAGAAGGACACCAAACCTAGGTTGATTCAATGGGTGCTTCTACTTCAAGATTTCGATTTGGAAATCAAGGATAAGAGAGGGACCGAAAACCTTGTAGCCGATCACCTTTCTAGATTAGAGAATGGGAGCAAGGATGATGGAATAATCAAGGAGACATTTCCGGATGAGCAGCTCTATGCACTAAAAAAATCTCAAGATCCTTGGTATGCAGATTTGGTAAACTACATTTGTATCGGAAGAACTTTCCTATCATCAAAAGAAAAAGTTCTTCCATGTAGCAAAGAAGTATGTTTGGGACGAGCCATATTTATTCAAGAGAGGGGTGGATCAACTCCTTAGAAGATGCATCCCAATAGAAGAGACACGAGAGATAATCAAGAGTTGCCACTCATCTGAATATGGTGGCCATTTTTCTTGCGATCGAACCGCATAAAAAATCCTTCAAGCAAGTTTTTTCTGGCCTTCTCTTTTTAGTGACACTAAATTATTTATTGCTCAATGTGATAGGTGTCAAAGAACCGAAAACATCTCAAGGAAGCATGAGATGCCTCAAATGGGGATCCTAGAGGTGGAGTTATTCGATGTTTGGGGTTTGGATTTCATGGGCCTTTTCCCCTATCTTTGGGAAATGTCTACATTTTAGTGAGGGTAGACTATGTGTCCAAGTGGGTAGAAGCTAGTGCATTGCTAAAAAATGATGCTAAGGTGGTTGAAAAATTTCTTCGGAAGAATATATTTACAAGATTTGGGGTTCCACGTGCATTGATAAGCGATGGGGGAACACATTTTTGCAATCACCACATAGAAAGGTTATTGAAGAAGTATGACGTTCATCACAAGGTCACTACTGCTTACCACCCACAAGCAAGTGGACAAGTCGAGGTATCGAACCGTGAGCTAAAAGGGGATCCTAGAAAAGACGGTTGGGAGCTCTAGGAGGGATTGGAGTACAAAACTTGATGATGCTCTTTGGGCATACCGCACCGCATTCAAGACCCCAATTGGAATTCACCATTCAAGTTGGTCTGTGGAAAAAGTTATCATCTTCCGGTGGAACTAGAACACAAAGCATTTTGGGCAACAAAGTTGCTAAATTTTGATTTAGCAAAAGCGGGAGAAAGGCAAATGCTCCAATTGGAAGAGATGGAGGAGTTTAGGAATGACTCTTATGAAAATGCTAGAATTTACAAAGAGAAAACCAAGAGATGGCATGATAAGATGATTCAAAGAAGGAACTTCCAACCGGGACAACAAGTGTTGCTATTCAATTCAAGATTGAAGTTGTTTCCCGGAAAGCTGAGATCAAGGTGGTCGGGCCCTTTCACAGTCAACCAAGTTTATCCATCCGGAGCAGTAGAGGTGAAGGATGAAAGAGACGGGAACCTTTTCACGGTTAATGGTCAGCGTTTGAAAGTCTATCAAGGAGGTGACACCTCATGGAAGGCGGTTCACTTCCTAGATGATCCATAGAATGGTTGTTTGTCGAGCTTAACGACGTTAGATAAAGCTTTGTTGTATTATTAGTTTTCTTTTTCACCAAAATTTGAGATCTTTCGAGTTGAAATAATGCAGGTAAAGAGTAGAGACGGAGTTGCCAGCTTGAAGGGGCGAAAAGGCAAGATTTCCAGCTGATTCAAGGGCCTGGGCATCCTGGTCTGCGGCCTGGTTAGGAAACCAGGGCGCTTAAGAGGACGCAAAAGAAGAAAATTAGGTAATTTCCAGTCCCCGCGCCCTGGTCACTTAGACCAGGCCGCCGACCAGGGCGCCTAGTGGAGTCAGGGGTTACGGTACCACTTTTCGCGCCCTGGTCACTTAGACCAGGCCGCCGACCATGGCGCCTTGAGCTCTACGATACCAATTTTGGCGCCCTGGTCAATTCGACCAGGCCGTGAACCCTGGCGCCATTTGGCCTACGGTACCAAAATTCGCACCCTGGTTGGCGCCCTGTTTCTTAAACCAGGACGCCAACCAGGCCGGAAAAATTGACACCTGAGGTTACGGTACCACTTTTCGCTCCCTGGTCACTTAGACCAGGCCGCGAACCAGAGCGCTCAGGTACAAAAATCCCTAATTTTGAGCTTTCGCGCCCTGGTCAAGGTGACCAGGACGCCCAATCGGGTCTGATAAAAGAAAATTCGACTTTTAAAACACAAAAACTCAACTCTCTCAACCTTAACTCTTTCCCTCACTTCCGAACACCACCCCCAAACGAACGTAAGTCGCTCGAATCCACTAGAATCGACACACCGACTCTCAATTCTTTATTTATCTTTGATTCCTCTCCATTTTCAAGGTATGTACACTTCAAAACCCTAACTATGTCAATTTGGAGGTTTTGTGTTGAATCAATCTTTCCGGTTCCTATTTAGCAACTGGCTCTAAGTGTTGATTATTTGATTATTGTTGTTGGATTGTGAATCTTGTGCCTTGCTTGATAAGAGTAGGAATGGAAGGTTTGATTGGATTTGCTATTTAGAATGCCTTGTGTCTTGCTTAATGAGAGTAGGAAAGGAGGGTTAGTTGTTGATTTGCTTAAGAGAATGTGTTGAACTTCACTACACTTGAGTTTCTGATTCATGTATTGTTGCTAGTAGTAGAGGTTTAGGAATGTTGAATGGTAAATGACAATTAACTGCTGATTTTTGGATGATTTTCATGAATATGTGTCATGGATGTTGGAACTTGAATGATGGATATCTTGCTGCTGCTAAGTAATTGTGAGATTAGTTTAGCTTGCCATGGTTGTTGGAACTTGAATGCTAGATATCTTGCTGCTGCTAAGTAATTGTGAGCTTAGTTTGGATTGACATGAATTTAGGCCTTTGAATTGAATACATTTTGCTGCTGCTAATTGCGAATTCACCTTTACCGAGATGATTAGTATAGCATCCAATTTTCTTGCCTCCAATGTTTCTGGAACAAAGTTTAGGTTTGAGTTGATTATAACATTAGTTGATGAAATTGTGATGTTGGTTATATAGCCATTAGACCTAGGATTACATATTTGTTAAGCTTTGGTTGAGTGCATACCTTGTTAGTAGATTGGCTGAAATTAAATATACCTTCTCAAACCCATCCAATGAAATTTTTTTGTTGTTCATTTCAGATGGTTCGTTCTGAAGCTTGTGGATCCAAAAGTCGAAAGAAAGACAAAGCAGAAGCGAGCAAGAATTATGCAAGGAAGCAAGGAGCTGATATAATACGCTTTGCCCGGAAAATTGCTTCTGAAATACCGGTGGAGAAGGAAAGGGCAATGGATTTTGAAGAGCTAAGAGAGCAGCTTCCCACCATTATCCAGCCGGTTGTGGACTTACATGGCTGGGAGAAGCTACTTTCAATGACGGGGCAATACAATATGAGCTGGGTGACGGAGTTCCTAGCAGCTGGACACCGGGAAGATTTCGTGGATGGAAAAGGGGTGATTGTGAGAAAGAAGAAGGTCAAGTTCACTCCTAAGGCAATCAATGAGTTCTATGGTACAAGGAGTTTCAAGAATGACCCCAACTATCAAAATGGGTTCCCCTTCCACAACACGCCCGAGGAGAACATCACGGCTGACTTCGTCCGTGATTTACAAGCTTATCCGATGGCACCTTGGGTTTTGGGAAGTAGCAAGGTGAATCGCCATGAGTTGACATGCAAGATGGCTTTCTGGAATTTGGTTATGAGGCACAGCATCCTCCCCTATCAGAAAAATCAAGAACTCTCTCCTCTCAACACAAGAGTTCTGAAATGCATAGCTAATGACCTACCTTTCGACTTGGGAGAGATAATGTGCCAACACTTGAGAGAATAATACTTGAAGCATAACTTGGGCCGCATCATTTTCCGCCACCTCATCACCGCTTTGTGCAAATTAGCAGGGGTTCGAGAGGAGCCCAGTGATGAATATGGGTACTCGGGGAGAGACATCCGAAAATGGGATTGGGATCAAATTGTGAGGTATAGAGATGAGAGAGCATATGAAGCAGAAGACATTCCTCGACCTGGACAAAGTAGAAGAGAATTCAAGCGTCTTCGAGTTGAAGAAGCAGTAGCAGAGGCTGCAGCTAGAGATGCTGAGCAGCAGATGGTGTCATTCCAGCCAGCCCCGGAGGAGCAAGAGTACCGTCCAAGCTCACATCACCATACTCCACCTCAGAGTCATTACCAGCAGCCTCCGCCTCAGCAGAGCCACTTCACCACGGGTCAATTTGGTTCCCTCAGTGGTATGCTCTATTCTATGCAGGCACAACAAACTGCTTTTTATGAACGCACAGATCAGAGATTTGAGAGACTCGAAAACAGGGTGGACAACCATGGCCAAAGCATTGACATGCTTCGCGCTCAGATGGATAGTTGGACGGCGTTCTGGCATGATAGACCACAACAGTATACTCCACAGCCCCCACCAGCTTCCAGCTCAGCACTGGGAGAGAGCTTTGGGAAAGGAAAGGCGCATATGGATTACGAGCAGTAGAGCTTCGTTTATGGTTGTCCATTTCCACTTTATGCTTTCAGGATATTCACTGTTTTTATTGCTTTGCTCTTGCTGGATATTTGGTTATATTTGGATGTTTTTGCTGATGTTGGATACTTGGTTAGTTTGACTTGTTTTGGCTATTTTCAAACTTGCTTGGTTGAGTTGTTTCGGCAATCTTAAAACTTGGTTGGTGAATGTGTTTGAGGGTTATTTGAGTATTCTATTTCAACATTAAGGACAATGTTAAGTTCAAGTTAGGGGTGGTGTTCATATGTACTAAGTTTAGCATTTATCTCATAGCATTGCACTTCTCTTGTGTCTTTTTGTAAATAGGTGTTAATTGCATTGCATTTATCTCATAGCATTGCACTCTTGTGTCCTTTTGTAAATAGATGTTAATTGCATTGCATTTATCTCATAGCATTGCACTCTTGTGTCTTTTTGTAAATAGGTATTAATTGCATTGCATAAAAAAAAAATTGACCACCCATTTTGTAAAAATTTGCAGCAGTGCTTTAATGAACACGAGCATATAATTTTCAATAAAGGATTCGCATCATGGCAGTTAGAATACACATACCCAAAAAAAAATGAGAGCTCGTTTTGAATCTAGAAAGTACCAAAAAGAATCCTTAGAGAGTTGGTATCGTAGTGGAGATTACATGGAAAGATTTTGAGACACAAACCGAAATTTTTGTTGAGAAGATATTTATTTCTACAATTCCATACACGTGGTCGCCATTCATTCATTTAGTGACCCCATTTAGGATTGCATGAAATTCATGGGCATTTCTTAAGTGTATGGGACCATAGATTGAGTCATGAGTTGCATTCAACCCAAGTCAAGGTATCAATTTGGGCATTTTGAGGGAGTGACACCTAAAGGAAATTGAGAGAAAGCCAAACCAATTTACACCCCATTCCCTCCTTATCCTAACCAATTTTGGGATTGTATGATCATTGAGCTCTTGTTTAAGGAATCGTGGAGGATTTTTACCATTTAGTTGGGGTAATTAGCCAAATGTCTGTCCGAAAATTAGCAATTTGCAAAAAAAAAAGGTATAGAAAATGTATAGAAAACGTCAAGCTCTAGATTAAAAGGAAGAGAAAGTGAGGGGGCAACAAGCTTATGGAATGAGGGGAGGTTGCCTATTAGTGACATTGCCCTAACAAGTGAAGAGTGTCAAAAATTTGATCTGGGAGAGATGTGTCGAGTTAATTGAATTCCTTAAGCAAGAGTCTCGTACGGTCATTCACACAACCACCAGCCTTATCTTGTTCTCCCACACCCTTAAAAACCTTGTGCGCTTCTACCCTAACTTTAAAAAAAAGAGAGAGAGAGAGAGATGAATAAGAGGAAATGGCTTGGCCTAATTGATCCTTGAAGCACGAATTGAGCATACTCATACTTTGAGATCTTTGTGCACCATACAGTGTCCATGCATTTTCATTTCATGGGGTCAAGGATACCTTGAGATCCAACATTTGTGCTTCAAAAAGTTTGTGGTAGTTCTTTGCTTTGTCAAGTAATGTTCACTCTTGCGTAGCTACCACGTTGTTGAGAGAACCCTAGGATTCGAGAGAGCATATTAAAAGAGACCTCCCGTGAGTTGTAGAATCGAAGCGAACTTGATTCCACTCCTAGGATGATTTAGGTGAACTATGGAGGAATGCGAGTTTTCAAAAATAAAATTTGTTACGAGTTGTGGGTTATTTGCCTATCACTGCCTATTATTGCTCTGACTAATGTGGAGTTCATAAATTCCTTCAGCTGCATGTTTCCACAAAAAGAATCACTTAGGCATTTTAACGTTTGTGGGTATCGTTCTTGTAAGCCCTCAGGAGACAAAACTCCTCCATTAAGGCCACTTAATGGTTTAAAGGCTTGTGTCATGCGCTAAATACCACCGGGTGACCCACGAAAGTGGTCTTTTCCTCTGAGTCTAGCATTTGGTGAAATTAAGAATGTGGTGTTTCATTCTCTTTCTTTTTCAACTTGCTCGGGACAAGCAAGAGTTTAAGTTGGGGATAGTTTGATATCTGTTATATTATTCACAAACTTAAGCTCTATCTAGTCACTTTGTAGCTTGAATTAGCAACCAGTGTGATCCAAGTTATCGATTATTTCAGGACCAATGGTCGAGTAGTCAAAACGAAAATCTGGATATAAACTGTAGATTCGAGCAAAAGGGAGTTCAAGCTTTTGAGGAGAGCAGAAATTGAGAGAAAGGAAGGCCAAGGAGATTCCTCGTGCCCTGGTCCGTGTCCTGGCCACTCTTACGAGGCCGCCAGTGTCATGACTAGGGCACCAAAATTGGTACAGTAAGTTACCCGCGCCCTGGCTACATACGACCAGGCCTCCAGCATCAGGACCAAGGCGCCCAAAATGGTACTGTAACTCTATCCGCGCCCTGGACCGCGCCCTGGCAACACTTACCACGCCGCCAGAAATGGAACTGCAGCTGGACCGCGCCCTAGCCCGCGCCCTGGCTACATATGACCAGGTCGCTGACCAGGTCGCCTATGAAGATGAACAGAAGCCGCATCCTGGCTCGCGCCCTGACTTCTTATACCAGGCCTCCGACCAGGGCGCCCAAATCCGAAAAGTTGTGGTTTTTGGCTGTCTAGAAGGGTATTTTTGGGAGAAAAGTCTCTAAGGTATAAAAAGAAAGTGATAGGGTTTTTGAAGGAACTTTTGGCTGGACTACCTAGAACACTAGAGTGGGGGAAGAAAAGAGGAACAAAGGAAGAAGAGAAGGATGCTTCCTTCAAGAAGTCTACCAAGAGAAGAAGTGCAAAAGTTCAAGAAGGGATTCAACTCAAGTCATCAAGCCATCATTTCTCCTTTGGTTTAGTTGTTCCCTAACCTTATTATGTATCTTTTGGGTAGAGATTTTGTTAGTAGAATAATGAATAGCTAGAACTCTCTTGGGGTTTCTAGACCCTTAGCTAATGTGATGTTGTTATCCTTGGATTTGAATGAATGATTTTGCTTACTATTTTCACATGAATTTTCCTTAAGGCTTGTTAGAGCTTGATCAACTCTAATTTGATTTATTGGTAAAAGCTAGCTTGGAAGAGTGGCTAATGCTAGATTTAGGTTCATGTGTCTTAATGAATAGTTGTTTAGACATAAGAAATAGGAATTAAGTGATTGATGATGGGGAACTTCATAATTTAACCTTACACTTAAGTGACATAAGTGGGGAATAGGGTAGATAAGCTACTTGTGTGGAAGCAATAAGTTGTAATTTAATCTTGAGATCATTTGGTGATAATTGACATTGTTTGGGTGACAAGGTTATATTAGCAAGGAGATAGGAACCCCTTCGTATCAAACTTCCAACCCATTTTGTTAAGACAATAGTATAGTGGCTTAAATTATTCTCAACTCAACTAAATTTAGATACGTGACTTGATTGAACCGATTGATTATTGCTTATTTCTAACTCGCCAATCCCTGTGGATCAATTTTTATTACTTGACGACATAGTGTGCACTTGCACTAGGTTACATTGGAATTTTATCCCGTCAAATGCCATTCAACATCAACAACCAAAATGCAACAAACAGAAAATATTTACAACCTTATATATCAAACCAACTTAAAACCTAAACCTTACTAAGATTCTTTACCGAATAAACAAATCAAAACTTGTACCGCGAATAGATGTACAACAACAACACATGCAATATCAATCAAATACACACCACCAGAAGAAACAAAAAAACTAACGATAAACTCAGCTGGGACTCCATTACAACATTCGAAAACCCTCAATCGACAATGTTCAAACAGTAAAAAAATAGTAGCTAAGAAGAAGCAATGACCAAATGCGACCGAATGCGATGACATATCGAATGAAATTGAAACTACCTTCGACAGTGACGTAGCCTTGACGGAGTAGCGACCACACTCTAGAAATGAGCATCAATTTTGACAAATGAAGAAGAAGTGTCAAAAGTGCAGAAGAAGATGATGAAATTTGGAGTCTGTGAGATTTGGATTTTCTTTTGCTTTTGAATTTGAAACAGTGAAGAAGAAATTGGAAGTGTAATTGTGGTTTTGATTTTGAATTGAGGTTGAAGTGGTGTTCATGCTTGTGATTGAAGGCTTCTCCACGTTAATTTCATAACAGTGACATTAGGGTAATTTCAACCTTTTATTATATTTGTTTATTAGTTTTAGAATACATAATGACATTTTTGTTAATACAATTAAATTAAAATGGTAGAATTGGAAGTTAGGCCTATGAGATTAAAACAAACTTATAAAGTTTAGTTTTGTATAAAATTCAAATCAGGCCTATTATCGTATTTTAAACTTTTCAGGGCCCATTTAAGAGAATTTTCACTATTATCATCAAGCCCTTAAACACGGGGACTAGTTTTGCCCCAACCAATGATCAACATAGTCTTATCTTAAAGGCCTTATTTGTCTCATGCACAAACATGATTCGGTATTGTCTTAATTGATGCCACATATCTTAAGAAGTCGTATGAAGCGTCGATCTACAATTATGCATACTCAACAACCTATATAAGTAGACTAGGATAAACTTAAATAAATAAATATAGACAATATATAAAACGAAAATTTTGAAATTGCACCTTATGTTACAAATAAATAAATAAGAAATAAATCATAATATAAATTAATTGTATAATATAATATAATATAATATAAATATAATATAATATAATATAATATAATATAATATAATATAATATAATATATATAATATAATATAATATAATATAATATAATATAATATAATATAATATAATATAATATAATATAATATAATATAATATAATATAATATAATATAATATAATATAATATAATATAATATAATATAATATAATATAATATAATATAATATAATATAATATAATATAATATAATATAATATAATATAATATAATATAATATAATATAATATAATACAATACAATACAATACAATACAATACAATACAATATAATACAATTGTAACGTTGAACCCCCATCCTAGTGGGACCCAGAATGCAAGGCCCGATGCTACAAAGACGGGACAGAATCATAAAAACATACCCAATGTCATCCTTCAACCTAAGAAGGAATAACATATCAAAGCAAGACAAAATAAAAACATAAACTAATAAATATAACAAGGTGTCTCAATACTGAAAAATATAAACATATACTTTATATATAACTAGATATCAAAAGGTTACATAATTTTCACACATACATATCGGGAAACAATTCGATTCCGAGACAGAAAACAAGTTTGTTGCTCAACTCAACACTAACATGAAAATGTGAAGAGTTGACATAAAACTGATACAAACTCCTCAAGTAGTACTATATATACATAAGTACAAAGTATATTATATACAAAAGCATAAGTGGGTAAAAAATAAAATGTGAGCATGCATGCTATGTAATGCCAAATCGGACTGCCAACCGATCTTCAAATGCTTGCTCGATTACCTGGAAACCCATTCAGGGTACAAAAAAAAAACAAAAACGAAAACAAAACAAAAATGATAAAAAGAAAATGTCAGACTATCGGATGTCTGGCTAACACTCTAACGCTCCAACAAACACAAGCAAAGTGAACCTATTAGGCTCTTTGTGTGTCAAGCAGTGCAATTCTATTGAACCAACTAAGGTTCCCTTGACAATCATAATCCAAATTTAAGGCCTGACAAACATAATAAGTTATTCCGGGAGTATTGATTAGGTGATTATTGCGATGTTAAAACTAAGTAAACAACCATCATAAAGATCAAATAAGGTCAATCATATGCTTAAATGACCAACAAAAAACATAAAATACTAATACAAAATCAAAAGTCTAAAACCAGCTTTCTAAGTGAAAACTGAGAACTATCAACCTGGAGGAGATTCAAGATTTGGAAGCCAAAATCGTCTCAAATCTAGAATCTAATATTTTTTACATTAAAATAGACTTGATAAGGTGTCCGCAGCCTCAAACGGCACCTCATTCGGACATCGGAGGAAAAGATAAAAATAGAAGAAATTTTAAAAAGAAAATAAAAATAGACAAATATGGTTAGTCACGAAAATTAGAGGTTGCTGGTTGTATGACCTCATTCCAGACTAGAAAAATGCAGACTAAATTGTGCATAATGTATAAGATAATAAAGGGTTGATATATGTGAATTAAGCTAGCTGCTGTTATTCAGTTTATACCAATTAATCATGAGCAATGCAGCAAACCACCAAATCATATAAACCAAATCAAGTTATATTTTACCTATATTCGCACTAACAAGCATAAACCAGATACACAAAATTCATTCAACATCAATTCTATAAATGATCAAAGCAAGTGATGTATAACCAACTAAGACACTATCATGAACTTACCAAGACCAGTTTATGTGACAAACTATATCTGAATAGATATGAAACCAAAACCATGATTTCTGTAGACTTTACATAATTAAGTTCATATAATTGCTCCAAACAAATATAGGTAAGCAGGTACGGGAATGTTTCAAATAACGGGCGAACCGAAGTTCGATAACGGGCAATCACATTCAAGATTGATTGTGGTATCTCAAGCCACCATTTCATCTCTTTCTCAAGTTTTGATGTGCACATCTACCCTATGGCATGCCATTTTTACCTCATATCATGTTTGAGCAATTATCACAATTCAAAATTTATTCTAATTAATCCATAAAAGCGGCAGGTCCACCATGGACACATACAAACTAAAAGTGCACTAGTTTGCACACCAACTCAGACTTACATAAACTGTCCACCATAGACATTAACAACATGAATATGACTAAACAAAACTTGCAGCTCAAATTAAATATCCAAGAACCATTACTGGACAGAACACAAACACACAGCAGTGCACAGTCACAACTACATGTACCAGTTTCTTGTTCATTAAATCATTTAGCAGTAGAGAATGCTTCTAATGCAAGCATACCAAAAACACACAAACATAGCTTAATATAGAGCTAAACAAGAGTGGTAACCTCTCTATCCAATGAACCCTCTACTGAGCTTCGGTTTGTCCTTCCTCTCTTTCTTGGTTGTGTATAAAAAATATCCATGGCAATACCAAGCAATCAACACCAAGTTCACATCATTTACATACTTAGTTTAGCTAGGGTTATTATCAAATATTTACTAGAGACTTTTAAAGAATAAGCTGTAGATTTAGGAAGCATTTATGACATCAAATAAGCTCTTTAACAATTAAAATCAGTTTACTAAAGCATTGAATATAGCAATTTCATGAAAAGGAATTTGACAGAAATGTTTACTAATAAGTAGAGATGAAAACAGGAACTTTAGTTACTAGAATTGGATTCGGCAGACTTCAAGACTTTGAAGAAATGATTAGATGAGGTTGATTGAAAGTAGTCGAAGTGTAAAGATGGTGTAGGGTTTGGTCGTGGTTGTATGGCGGTCTCAATTTTGGTCAAGAGAAAAATAACAGGTCTTGGTTCTGTTTTGTTATTTTAAAATAGAAAAGGAAAACAATAAATGTAAAAGGATTATGGGCTTGGGCAATTTATAAGCCTCATGAAACATATGAGTCCAACCCACTAAATATACATTTCATTAAACATATCACTCCTACTAGTTTAAGCTTAAATGGTTCAAAATCGAATTTTGACACAATAACATTTTTTAACCCCAAAACACATTTCGAAACCAAAATCATCATTTTCTATTTTTCTTGAATTTTTGGGAAATTTTCCGAAATAATTATAGAAAAATAAATTTCACCCTAAATGCTTCTGAAATAGTCTCTAATAATTATTCGACCCCTACTATGAATTTATCGAATCTTTCCTATGTGGAATTCATCGAAGATTCACTGGCTAAATAAATTTTTAAAATTGAATAAGATAAATAAAAATAAAAATATATAATAATAACAAGAATTAATTTAAAAATATTTTTTTAAAAAAACTTTCTAGCCTGACTTGTGGACGTTACAACAATACACTACAATACAATACAATAATAGTAGTATCTTACATATATGTACTTAGAGCATCTCCAATAGAATGTGTGCGTCAAATGATGTGGTCGTGTAAAATAGAAGTCGTGAATGATGATGTGTTAAAAAATTTTATTGATAGACAATATAATTTAAAAATAGTCATACAACGGTCACCGTCTATCACTCTTATTTTTTAATTTTAATAGAAATTTAATTAAAATTAAACTCTTTTATTATAACAAAAATAATTTGAAACATATTAAAAATCTTGTTAGGATTGCCTTGAATCACGAGGATTTCTTTTTAGGAAAGACTTCCTATATTGAGTTTTGTGTCTTTTACTAATGGTTTGTTTCTTATTTGAGAAGGATTTAGTTTTCTTGTTTTGACTTGATTTCTAATTTGGTTTAAATTTTATTTCCTTATTGAGTTAGATACTCCCATATGAATTAGGTTTTATGTTAGCTATAAATACGAGATTTACTCTAGATTTTTGGGTATGACAGATAATATTAGTTGAGGCACAGAGGGTCTGTGAGTTGAGTTATCTGTTTATCAATTGGTTTGATTAATTGAATACAATTGTTTGGTAGATCATTGAGAGAGAGAGAGAGAGTTGTCTGATTGTTTGTAAGATTGTTTCGCAATAGAAAGTTGTTGGCTTTCGTGGATTAAGCAATTTGCTAACCACGATATATTGTTTGTGCGTTTTGACTATTTTTGATCTTGATCATCGAATTGGTTACCGAAAATCCTAACAAACTGGTATTAGAGCTTTGGTTAGGATGACAAAACGATAACGCATCTGGATCAGGAAAAGGGTATGCAAACAGCCGTCTGAGGCAATCAATGACAGGTACGATGAAATTTGATATAGAAAAATTTAATAGTACCAGCAACTTTGGCATGTGGCAGTCAAAAGTTAAAGAACTCCTATTCCGCGAAGGGACATTCATAGTGTTAGATAAGAATAAACCTAATGATATGTCTGAAGAGGATTGGGATTTCTTAAATCGACAAGCTTGCAGTACAATTCGATTATGTTTAGGAAAAGATCAAAAGTATTCTATTATGAATGAAACTGTGGCAAGAACTCTTTGGAAGAAGTTAGAGGATAAGTATATGACAAAGATTATCGAAAACCGGCTCTACCTAAAGAAGAGCTCTTATGCTTTCAGTATGTTTCTGGTATGTCTTTGATCGAACATCTAGAAAATTTCAACAAAATATTAGCTGATCTTTTGAATTTAGATGTTGAAATTTCTGAGGAAGATAAGTCACTGTTGTTGCTTAACTCTCTGCCTGATACGTATGATCACTTGACCACTACTTTATTGTATAGAAAAAGTGAGATTTAGTTTAGTGATGTGTCTAATGCTTTAGTTAATTATGAATACCAAAAGAAGGACCAGTCTGATCACAAACATGTTTCGGAAGCGCTACTGGTAAGGAAAGGAGAGAGAAAAACATACAATAATACTGAGAAGTTTTGGAACTATAAAGGTCGATATAAATTGGATAAAGATCAATGTGCATGGTGTAAAGAGAAAGGGCATTGGAGACATGAATGTCCTAAACTTGAAAGCTCGAATGCGAATGTAATAGAAAAGGTGGAGCCGAAGGTGGAGTCAGAATGTGAATTTGAGATGGATGTTTTCTCCACGACGTCTATGAATAAATCGTTTGGAGGATGGATTCTAGATTCTGGTTGTTCGTATCATATGTGTCCGAATAGAGAATGGTTCTCAAAGTTTGAAGAATTTGATGGAGATGTTGTTCGTCTGGCAAACGGCAGCACTTGTCAGATTAAGGGAATGAGAACAGCAAAGCTAAGAATGTTTGATGGTACAATCAAGTCGATGTTGAAAGTGAGGTATGTTCCAGAGTTGAAGAAAAGTCTTATCTCACTTGGAGTCTTATATTCTAGTGGCTAAAAGATTGTCACTGGAGGTGAAGCGATGAAGATTGTACTGAGAGGTGTCTTAGCCACAAAAGGTATAAGGAAAGAAAATTTGTATTTCCTTGATGGACACACTATTGTTGGAAGGATGTTAGTATCGAATAAAAAAAAAGTTTGGTTGAATGTTCGAAATTCTTGAATATGAAGCTTGGGAAGATGTTTGTAAAAGAATTGGAAGACAGAATGAAGAGTGCTTAGAAGGCACAATTGGTGGATGAGACTCTCTCATATGTTTGGAACTTGAATAAGTCATGGTTAGTATGATTGAAGGAATAAGATTTAGAAAGTTGGGGTGATTCAAGTCAAGGTGGAGATTTGTTAGGATTGCCTTGAATCACAATGATTTCTTTTTAGGAAAGACTTCCTATATTGAGTTTTGGGTCTTTTTCCTAATGGTTTGTTTCTTATTTGAGAAGGATTTAGTTTTCTTATTTTGACTTGATTTCTAGTTTGATTTAGATTTATTTCCTTATTGAGTTAGATACTCCCATATGAATTAGGTTTGATGTTAGCTATAAATATGGGATGTACTCTAGAGTTTTGGGTATGACAGATAATATTGGTTGAGAGCAGGAAGAGTTTGTGAGTTGAGTTATCTGTTCATCAATTGGTTTGATTGATTGAATACAATTGTTTGGTAGATTATTGAGAGAGAGAGAGTTTTCTGATTGTTTGTAAGATTATTTCGCAATAGAAAGTTGTTGGCCTTCGTGGATTAAGCAATTTGCTAACCACGATATATCGTTTGTGCATTTTGACTATTTTTTATCTTGATTATCGAATTGGTTACCGAAAATCCTAACAAATCTAATTAAATAATATTAAAGGCTGAGTCAGCATGTCTATTTGATCGTCTAAAATAGAAGGTCTGATGGATAATGTCTATTTTAAAATTTGTTATGTCAGCTGGACATTTAAAATAGAAGGCACCATTGGAGCTCTATTTTTTAAAATACTGTCCACGTTGCTGATTTGGCAATGAAGAAATTGTAAATAGAGATACCACTGGAGATGCTCTTACTTTAACTAGGGGTGGGCATGAGAACCAACTAAAATCGGTCCTAAATTGATTCAGACAGATCCAAAATTGAGTTAGCCTGTTTTTTTTTTTAATAAAACTTCGATCGGTCTGTTTTTGTTTTGTTTTATTTTTTTTTACAGAACCGACTTATTCGATTTTGGATCGGTCCAGAGATAACAAAACCGGCCCAAAATAAAACGGGTAATAGTTTAAAAGCCAGACATAAGTTATTATAACATTAACATAAAGATGTCACACCAATATACAAAGACACATTAATCCTACCTTTTTGCCATCTTTCTCATTCCATTTGAAGCACAGATGCATACAATAAAATATATAATCTAGATCTTTGAAGACAAATCAATTGGGTGAGGGATTTTGAAAATTAGGTTTTTATTTAATTATTTTGTTTCATCTTCAACACACTGACGTTGATTTTCTATTTTAATATACATGCAAAGAGAAATCAGAGACCACATACAAGAAAATTGATGTTGAAATAATCTCCGACTATCGCTTTGGCTTGCTTTTCACTTTATTACTATTTTCTTCTTCGATTCCATTGCTTTCACTTTGGCTATCGCAACTGAGCAGAGAAGAACCACTGCAAGTCCATTTTTCTTCTTTTTTTTATTTTTAATTTCATCTTAGTTCATATCATTGTTGTCTGTTGGATATTTGAGATCATAGATAATCATAAACAACCATTAAAGTCATGAAAGCATACTTTCCATAAACCATAAACTCTCCATATTTTACTATCATAAACACTTCATTTGGAGAGAATACTCTCAAGTTACATTTGATTCTACAAGCCCTTATATAGAGTAATTAATAATCATTACATCAACACTTTTACCCTTGTCCATACTAACCCTCCATCAACTAATAATTACAAACTCATTCCTACTAATGCTCATAACTTTACTTACAAGTTACAACTATCACTAACCATGCCATAAAGTACCTAGTACAACTACTACAATTACATTAACTAAACTAGATATAGAACACAATTTCATTTCAATGCAACTAAAGTGCTTGACTACCAAAATACCAATTTGTTAACTTATAAGAAAAGTTTCATACTTTAACATTCCCCCTTGAAACTTTTCTTATAGGATTCATGCACAAAATATGTATCCTTCATCCATCCATAAATTTTCTTGGTGAGTTGCAACATCTTCCAGCTTTTATCCTTCTTCTTTCTTCCATCTTCATCAATGAATTTTGCGGAAGGAATTTGCCATTTGTGTTTACACTCAAAAATTTATTTCCTCACATTTTACCTCACAAGCCCTTAAGAAGAAGAGCTCTGATACCACTTGTTGGATATTTGGGATCATAAATAATCATAAAAAACCATAGACAACCATAAACAACCGTTAAAGCCATGAAACCATGCTTTCCATAAACCATAAACTCTCCATATTTTACTACCATAAGCACTCCATTTGGAGAGAAGACTCTCAAGTTACATTTGATTCTACAGGGCCTTATATAGAGAAATTAATAATCATTACATAAACATTTTTACCCTTGTCCATACTAACCCTTCATCAACCCGTAATTATAAACCCATTCCTATTAATGATTATAACTTTGCTTTCAAGCTACAACCATCACTAACCATGCCATAAAGCACCAAGTACAATGACTACAATCACATTATTCAAACTAAATATAAAGCATAATTCCATTTCAATCCAACTAAAGTGCTTGACTACCAAAATATCAATTTCTTAACTTACAAAAAAAAAAGTTTCATACTTCAACACTCTCCAATCTCATTGGCATCTTCTGATCTTCACATAAGATAGTCCTTGAACCGAAAACCTATTTTTGACCGTGCATGGTAATATTTAGCACATCTTTAGAAGGATTCTTCAGGGAAGAAATCCTAATTGTTGCATCTTCAGTAACTCCTCTGTTGGACCTCATCACCTGCCTCTGCTATAGAACTCATCATTGCATTCATAAGGTATATGAGGAATATGAGACACTTACCTATTTATACACTTATTCTCCTTTGTTATTGACATAATTGGCAGAACACTCATTTTTAGTTGACTTCATTTCTTAAAGAATTAGATGAAAGTTGTATTGTTATTGTTTTTTTTTTTGTTTTTTTTTTTTATTATTTTACTTCAAGTTGCATTGATAAATTAGGGATAGTTTTGGAGTGTAGTGTTGTTGAACGGGTGATAATGCACTAGTAATTATCCCAATTAATGTGCAAATACTTCCATTTGGCTAGTACTTTTCACTTTAATTATTTCTTCCAATTATTTTATACATTGTTAAAATATTAGAATTAAGTCATATGTCATGTAATACATGGTGTTGTAGATCCCATCTCAAAGGTATTAAAAGTTCTAAAAACTTTTAATAGTCGAACTTCAAACCATAGTAAAAATTTTTGTAATTTTCTTTATTATCAATAGTTTTGTTTTAAGGATGGGACAAGTGAATGACATGTTAATAAGATAAATATTTTTTCCAGAAAATATCATCTCTCATTATCTAAGTTGCAAAGGAATTTAGACGTTTTCAATTTTGAAAATTGGGATGGGAACGGGAAACGAAAATTTTAAAAATACAAGAAGTACGGATAACTAATAAAATATAATAATTTATACTATTATACAAGAGAGTTGTATAAAAGGTTGAAGATAACTTGAATAATAGAAGAGAATTCAAACGATGGTTGAAATTGAAAAAAAAAAATTATTAAATGGTAGGAAATGTCAATAAATGTCTTTCAAGACATATCATCTACCCTTTTTAATTTTTTTCCATTCCTTAGATTGGAAATATCACAAAGATATTTCCAAGGTGATTCTCCAGCATCCCAATACGGGGACATTTCGGGTAAGGGAAACAGTGCCGCCCTCGTGCATAGAGCTTATTATCATGTATATTCCACATAAACTGTTGATAGTCTAAATGAAATACTCAATATGTTGATAGGCAAATTAGGTGAAAATCTAGAAAGACATCATTGTTGTTGTTTCAATCTTCAAGACAAAACCAATGAAAGGGAAACACCATTTTTTTTTATGTAAATTTAATTTCAATATTTTTACACTGTTAAGATATTTATTAATTCAATTTTTTTTTAAACATGAATTGTTTTTATTAATTATGCAGAGTTGGTATCCGAAGTTACAAATAAAATTTGATTCACTTAAAAACACACTCAAAGGTTGGAATTGATTTTTTTTTTAATTTAAAAAGACTTAATTTAAAATTTTTCTTCAAATAAATAATAAAATTGTGTTTGATAGAATGATTAAACGCATTTGCTCAGACAAGTTTTGGTCTATTGAGTGATATTTTTTAAATGATATATATAATATTTATTATTAATGTATGATATTGATAATTCTTTAGGGTAAAAATTTAATTGATTATGACATGATATTTACTGTCAATATATTATAGTTATAATTTATTTTAAAAAATGTTAATTGATTACGATAGTTGAAGCTAATTTTCCTTGTGATGGTTATTGTGATTCTGATTTTGGTATTAAGGAGGGAAGATCAAAAAGTAGAAAAATATCATCTGATAGTTCTAGTGTGCCAAATAAACCTCCTACCGATTCAACTGAGAGTGAAAATATTCATGGAGAGCATAAAACATAGTGTAAGTGCTGGGAACATTTTGAGCGTTATGAAGATAGTTTAGGGAAAAAAGAGTTAGGTGCAAACATTATGGGATTTCATATGCTGGTGATCCAAAATTTAATGGGACTAAAAATCTTAACATACACATAAAGAACGGATGTAAGATGTTGGCAAGCATAAAAATCGAGAGGGATCCAAACAAAAAAAAACTTTAGTGAGAACAAACAAAGGACTTTATATGGATATTCAAGCAATTTATCTACTCATTTATTTAATAAGGATGATTGTAAAAAGGTTTTGGCGGAGATGATTATAGTTAATGAATTGTCTTTTAGGTTTGTGGAGCATACGAGGTTTCGTAAGTTTTTTAATGCTATCATAGATTTGAAGTGTCATCTTGGAGAAATATTGTTAGATATTTGTACCAGCTATATCTTGATGAAAAAGCCCTATTGAAGAAGAGAATTAAGACTTCCAAGCTTAGGATGTGTCTAACCATGAATACATGGACATCTATTTAAAGCATGAATTACATGGTTGTGACTGCACACTTTATTGATGATGATTGGTTATTGAAAACTGAATTCTAAGCTTTTCACTTATAGGTGACCATAAAGGGGAGTAAATAGGAAAATATATAGAATCAATTTTGCTTGAGTGGGGTATTGATAGAGTATTCACAGTAATCATGGATAATGCAAGTGCCAACAGTACCGCCATTAGTTATATCATTGGAAAGTTGAATAGTTGAAATATGGATGATACTATTTTGAAAGAATATGTATGAGATATAATAATCACATCTTGAACTTGATTGTGAATGATGGTTTGAAAGATATGAATAAATCGGTGGCTAGCATTCGAATTGCGGTGAAGTATGTGAAAATCCTCTCTAATAAGGTTAACACATTTTAAAAAGTATGTGGACATAAAACGGTAAAAAGAAAGGGGTTGGTAGTGTTAGATGTTCCTACTAGGTGGAATTCCACCTATTTGATGTTAGATAATGCTATTAAGTAAAGAAAAGCTTTTGAGAGGATGTAGGAGGATGATGATGATGAGCATTATTTGAATTATTTTTAGGAGAATGATAGGTGGAAGAAAAATATTGGACCACCTAGTATGGAGAATTGAGAGAATAATATAGTGCTAAGCAAGTTTTTGATGACATTTTATGATGTCACTTTAGATTTTAGTGCATCATTGAAGGTGACATCAAATTTATATTTTCTTTCATGGGTGACAATTTACAATAAGTTGATGTCATTAGGTAGTGAAGTTAATGACCTCATAAAGAACATGACTACTAGCATGAAAATCAAATTTGATAAATATTGGAGTAATTTGGAGAACACTAATAATTTGTTGATGATTGCTTGTGTTCTTAATCCTAGATACAAATTTGGTTACATGAAATTTCGGTTAGAATATTTTTTTAGGGTTGAAAAAGTTGAGGAAATGGTTGCTAAGATTAGAGCTTTGTTAGATGAGTTGTATAAGTGTTACAAGTGTTCACTTCCAAGTTTTATTTCTCAAAGTTATGGTAGCTCATCAACTACTATTGGTGGGGATGTTTTGCCTTTAGATCATGAACTTGAAATACAACCATCAAAATCCCAAAGTGAGGAAGCATTGTTGTGAGAAAAAAAAACAAAGAGGGGAAAATCAAATTTTGATGCAAATGAAGTCTAGTTATATTTGTTGGATAAATATGAGCTCAAAAATGCAAAGTTTGATTTGTTAAATTGGTGGAAGAACTCTTGCACAACATATCCTATATTAGCAAGCATAACCAAGGACATATTTACAATTCAAGTCTCCACAATAGCTAGTGAGTCGGCTTTTAGTACTAGTGGATGTATTCTTGATCCATTTAGGAGTTCATTGACTCCTAAAATGGTGGAGGGTCTAATATGTTCACAAAATTAGTTGAAATCAAGAGACCTAGTTGATCACACTCAAACAATCCCACTATATCATGCAAATCAATGTGAATCTTTTCTTTCATAAGATAATGAACTATGGTTTCTAAGCCATCTCTGGCAATGAATCAACAAATCGAAGTGCTTTTCTGGCATATTCTTGATAAACCAGCATTTATATATAGATGCAAGAGGATCTATTTTGGAAGTAAGGAGCCTCTTTGACATCTTTTCAACTACAAAGAATTCTCGATGTGAAAATATAGAGACAAGGGGTTGATCTTTGAATAGGAAAAAGAGTCAATCCGCATGGTACCGAATGAATTGGCTTATTAAAAAAAAAACAAAAAAACAAAAAAAAAAAAAAACAAAAAAAAAATAAAAAAAAAAAAAACCTTATTCTTTTGAAGATCTATCACGTGTTTGGTATTGTATGGTTCTACTCCGCAAGAACTCTGAATCATTCTCTTGAAGCACATCCTGTTCATTAAAAATGATTCGCTTTCCCCAGCATGACCCCGCCCGATAGAGAAATTCCAATGAATTGGGCCTTTCGATATAATCAAATATAAAGTCCCAGGGGAGATCTACTGTCAAGTTGAAAATGGTAACCTTTTAATTTTAATTTTAATTTTATTTTTTTTTAATATTTTTTAAACTATCATCTTTTCTAATTTAGTTTCTTATTTGGTATTAACTTATTCAATTAATATCAATTTATATGATCGTGTGATAAGAAATGGGAGAATTACATGAGAAGTGAATGAGGTTTGAGATATTGGTATCTATAACTATATTTGGGTATATTTTAATGAGGGTGAATGAGTTTTTAGAAATGTAACTAGTAATTAAGGATGTGTTTGACTATTTTTTTTTTTTTAGGTTTTTTTAAATGTTTTAGAAAAATTTACTCTAAATATATTATAGTGATAGATTTTGAAATTTATTTTTTATTTCAAAGGTTTATTTTTTTATTTTAATTTTTTAATAAAATAATTATTTTATATATACTTTACTTTTATTTCAAACATATTTTATTTAATTTTTTCATTATAATATTTTAATCAAATAATTTATTTGATTTTTTATTTTAATATTTTAATCAAATAATATATTTCCATTATATTAATTCTAATAAAAAATTATTTGCAGGTATTCCAATACATGAAGTTTCACAACAAAAGACAAACTCATGCAGTGGGGTAAATATTCAACAGCAAATAACGAAAAATCAATAACTTATCATTGAGCATTTTAGAGAGAATACTACTGCCGCCTCCAATATAGATAACTCCTCTCTTCTGTCATTTTTAGAAAAGAATTCTGATTGTATTTTCAATACATTGTTGCTGAAATATCTTAAACCACCAACAACAGAGAAAGTATAGGTACCATTGGAACGGATTTATTTTTCAGTTTTTAGATTTGAATCCCTCTTGTAATATACCATACAATCAAATAATTCAAATTTGAAATTTTTATTCTGCTGTCTGGATATTTCACAGGTATTCTGCTATTTAAAAATATGTTTATATATATTATTTAGTTATATAAAGCAAAACAAAGAAAAGAAAAATTATGGTTTGTATTAGAGTTGATGAACGAAATAGGTAGAAAATGAGAGAATGTAATAACTGGTAGATACAGAAGCTATATATAGATGATGAGTGGTGTTTTATGTATGATCAACGGAGGGATAAAAATCAACCTCTGCTACAACCAAGGACCTTCTCTCATTACACTGCCTAAAACAGACTCTTATGTCTCTCTATATATTCTTCTTTCACGTCTACATTTTCTTACAAAACAGAGAGAGAAAATGGTCTCATCAAAGGAATTGTTGTTTCAGATTTCCCTCTTGACCCTTTCATTATCCGTCTTTGCTCACCTTCCACCTCAACCCACTGATCCTCCTCCCACGGAAAACAAACCGCCCCCACAACAGCCTCCAGGAATTCCTCCTGGTCAATCAAATTCCTTCAACTTGAAAGGCTCTCACAGTTTTCAGTTTGGTTCATCTAGTAGTTCCTCCCATAGTTTCAGTTCCTCTGGAAGTTTTCATCATTCTACGGGAGGTCATGTGAATGTTGGTTCCTCAGGAAGTGGTGGCGTCCAAGGTTCCATTGGAGGTCAAGTTTCTGCTGGTGGCAGCGCTCAGAGTTCCTCTAAAGGTGAAGCTTCTGCTTCTGCTAGTGGCGGTGCTCAAGGTTCCTCTAAAGGTGAAGCCTCTTCAGGTGGTAGCGTTCAGGGTTCCTCAGGAGGTGAAGCTTCTGCTAGTGGCAGTGCTCAGAGTTCCTCTAAAGGTGAAGCCTCTGCAGGTGGCAGCGCTCAAGCTTCTTCTGGAGCTGATGCTTCTGTTGGTGGCAATGCTCAAGGCTCTGCCTTTGCCGGTGGCAGCGCTCAAGGTTCTGCAGGAGGTGAAACTTCTGTTACTGGCAACGCTCAGGCTCCTTCTGGAGCTCAAGCTTCTGCTAGTGGCAATGCTCAAGGATCAGGCTCTGCCTCTGCCGGTGGCAGCACTCAGGGTTCTGCAGGAGCTGAAACTTCTGTTGGTGGCAGCGCTCAGGCTCCCTCTGGAGCTCAAGTTTCTGCTGGTGGCAATGCTCAAGGCTCTGCCTCTGCCGGTGGCAGCGCTCAGGGTTCTGCAGGAGGTGAAACTTCTGTTAGTGGCAACGCTCAGGCTCCCTCTGGAGCTCAAGCTTCTGCTGGTGGCAATGCTCAAGGCTCTGCCTCTGCCGGGGGCAGCGCTCAGGGTTCTGCAGGAGCTGAAACTTCTGTTAGTGGCAGCGCTCAGGCTCCCTCTGGAGCTCCAGCTTCTGCTGGTGGCAATGCTCAAGGCTCTGCCTCTGCCGGTGGCAGCACTCAGGGTTCTGCAGGAGGTGAAGCTTCTGTTAGTGGCAGCGCTCAGGCTCCCGTTGGAGCTGAAGCTTCTGCTGGTGGCAATGCTCAAGGCTCTGTTAAAGGTGAAGCTTCTGCCTCAACTGGTGCCAGCGCTGAAGCCCCAGTAAAAGCTGAAGAGTCGGCCGCAGATGAAGACTCAGACAAAGATAAAGACACTGAAGATGAAGAGTCAGACGGTGAAAAGGATTTGGAGAAAGCTGAGGAGTCTGCTGCAGACGAAGATTCCGACAAGGATAAAGAGTCGGCCGCAAATGAAGAGTCTGACAAAGGTAAAGATTCAGCTGAAGCTGAAGCTGAAAAGTCAGATGCAGATGAAGATTCAGACAAAGCTAAAGAATCGGCTAGCGGAAGTGCTCAGGGTCCCTCCGGAGCTGAAACTTCCACCGGTGCCAACGCCCAGGCTTCTTCCGGAGCTGAAGCCTCAGCCGGTGGTAGCTCTCAGGGTTCTGTTAAAGGTGAAGCCTCTACCTCAGCAGGTAGCAACGCTCAGGGTTCTTCCCAGACAGAAGCCTCAGCCGGTGGCAGCGCTCAGGCTCCTTCAGGAGCTCAAGCCCCCGCAGGTGTCAGTGCTCAAGCTTCCTCCGGAGCTGAAGCCTCTGCTGGTGGTAACACTCGAGGTTCAACCAGCGGGAGTGCTCAGGGTTCAACAGGAGTTGATGTGAATGCCTCTGGGGGCAGTAGTGTTCAAGGTTCCGTTGGAGGATCGGCAAGTGGTCAAAGCGAACAAGGTGCCTCAGCTGGCAACAGTGCTCAGGCTCCTTCAGGAGCGGAAGCTGAAAAGGAAGTCGCAGATGAAGATTCAGACAAAGCTAAAGAATCAGGCAATGGCAGAGCCCAGGCTCCTTCAGGAGCTGAAGCCTCCGCAGGTGGCACTACAGCCTCGACTAGTGGCAGTGCAGCCTCGACCAGTGGCAGTGCTCAGGCTTCTTCAGGAGTTCAAGTACCCACAGGTGTCAATGTTCAAGCTCCCTCTGGAGCTGAAGCCTCTGCTGGTGGTAGCACCCAAGGTTCAGCCAGCGGGAGTGCTCAGGGTTCAACTGGAGTTGATCTGAATGCCTCTGGGGGTGGTAGTGTTCAAGGTTCCGTTGGAGGATCGGCAAGTGGTCAAAGCGAACAAGTTGCTTCGTCAGGCGACATTGCTCAGGCTTCTTCAGGAGCTGAAGTTGAAAAGGAAGTCGCAGATGAAGATTCAGACAAATCTAAAGAATCAGCCAATGGCAGCGCCCAAGCTCCTTCAGGAGCTGAAACCTCCGCAGGTGGCAGTGCTCAATCTTCTTTAGGAGCTCAAGCCCCCACAGGTGTCAGTGCTCAAGCTCCCTCTAGAGCTGAAGCCTCTGCTGGTGGTAGCACTCAAGGTTCAGCCAGCGGGAGTGCTCAGGGTTCAACTGGAGTTGATTTAAATGTCTCTGGGGGTGGTAGTGTTCAAGGTTCCGTTGGAGGATCGGCAAGTGGTCAAAGCGAACTAGGTGCTTCGGCAGGCGGCAGTGCTCAGGCTCCTTCAGAAGCTGAAGTTGAAAAGGAAGTCGCAGATGAAGATTCAGACAAAATTAAAGAATCAGCCAGTGGCAGTGCCCAGGCTCCTTCAGGAGCTGAAGCCTCCGCAGGTGGCAGCGCAGCCTCGGCCAGTGGAAGTGCTCAGGCTTCTTCAGGAGCTCAAGCCCCTACAGGTGTCAATGCTCAAGCTTCCTCGGGAGCTGAAGCCTCTGCCGGTGGTAGCACTCAAGGTTCAGCCAGCGGGAGTGCTCAGGGTTCAACTGGAGTTGATCTAAATGCCTCTGGGGGTGGTAGTGTTCAAGGTTCCGTTGGAGGATCAGCAAGTGGTCAAAGCGAACAAGGTGCTTCGGCAGGTGGCAGTGCTCAAGCTTCTTCAGAAGCTGAAGTTGAAAAGGAAATCGCAGATGAAGATTCAGACAAAATTAAAGAATCAGCCAGTGGCAGCGCCCAGGCTCCTTTAGGAGCTGAAGCCTCCGCAGGTAGCAGTGCAGCCTCAGCCAGTGGCAGCACAACCTCAGCCGGTGGCAGCGCTCAGGCTTCTTCTGGAGCTCAAGCCCCCACAAGTGTCAGTGCTCAAGCTCCCTCTGGAGCTCAAGCCTCTGCTGGTGGTAGCATGCAAGGTTCAGCTGGCGGGAGTGCTCAGGGTTCAACTGGAGTTGATCTGAATGCCTCTGGGGGCGGTAGCGTTCAAGGTTCCGTTGGAGGATCGGCAAATGGTCAAAGCGGACAAAGTGCCTCTGCAGGCGGCAGTGCTCAGGCTCTGTCTGGAGCTGCAGCCTCGGCTGGTGGTAGCGCTCAAGGTTCTGCTAGTGGGACTGCACAAAGTTCAGCCAGCAGTGATCAGAATGCCTCTGCGAGTGGTAGCGTTCAGGGTTCTGCGGGAGTATCAGCAGGTGGTCAAGGTGAACAAGGTGTCTCAGCTGGTGGCAGCATTCAAGGTTCCCCGGGAGGTAATGTTGACATTGCCAGTCAGGGTGCAATCGGCAATGTGGATTTTCAAAAGTCCTCCGGAGTCTACTTCCAACCCGGAGGTAACAGCCCTCAACCAGTCCCTGATCAAGGTGACAGCCCAAACATTAAAGGTTCATTCTCCAAGGTGTATGCGTTTGGAGACTCATTTACTGACACAGGAAATGCATACTTGTTGGGAAATCTTAAGTCATCTTTCATCGGTTCCATCCTCTCCAATATCAAATCTTCTCCGTTGCCAGGAAACCGCAATTGCAATGGCAAATTGGTGGTAGATTTTCTGTGTGATGGTCTATCTATTCCCTACTTGGAACCATACAAACAGAACAAAGCAGACTTCAGTAGTGGTGCCAATTTTGCAATATCAGGATCGACTTCCTTGGCTGCCGATTTCTTTAGTAAACTCAAAAGCAGTTTCGATGGGTTTGGCTTGATGTATAAGGGGGTACCGACTGGCTTTCAGACACAACTAGACTGGTTCAATAACTTCCTGCAAGAGAAGGAATGTCACGGGAAGGATGCAGCTGCTTGTAAGACTGATATGGAAAATTCACTCTTCTGGATTGGTGGAATGGGTAGAAATGACTATGCTCGTGCATTCGGCACCGGTTCTACTCCAACCATTCCTCGTCTCAAAGAGATGACTGTGGGATATATTTCGACTTTCCTTCAGGTAAATTCAAAGAACACAATGACTATCTTGATTTGACATGTTTTATGCTGATCAGAGATGCTTTACCTTTACATACATCATAACAGACATTGGTAGCCAAAGGAGCGAAATACATTGTTGTCCAAGGGCTACCACCAATAGGATGCTGTCCATTGGAGCTGCTTCTGACAACGCAAAAAGATAGAGATCAATTGGGCTGTGCACCAGTGATAAATGGAATAATAAAAGCCCACAACGATCTTCTGCAGAAAATGTTGGATGATTTCCAGAAACAACATAGTGGCTGTATGGTTCTGTATGCTGATTACTGGGGCGCATTCAAGACAATAATTGAGAATTACAAGCAGTATAACTTTGAAGAGCCGTTCAAGACTTGCTGTGGAGTTGCAAGTGGTCCGCTCAACTTCGATATGCAGTCGACCTGTGGAATGATGGGCACTTCGGCCTGTAAGGACCCCAATCGTTTCATCAACTGGGATGGTGTCCATTACACAGAAGCCATGTATCAACAAGTCACTGATCTTCTCCTGCACAAGGGTTTCTGCAAACCACCGTTCTCCGAAATGGTTAAGATGAAAATGAGCGGCAGCGTTAAGGTGGGATAGGAGAAATAGAGAATACTGTTTGTTATACTGACGCAATATGTTAGTTTTCCGCTCTGAATGACTGCATCCAAGAAGCGTAGTTTAGACGCATTAGGTGTACATTTATTTACAGAACATCTACGTCATAAACGATTCTTAACATTCTTCACATTAAAGCAATGAACTTATCAAGCGTATCTACTACTATCTGAAACTGAGCAGCACCTTAGTTCGATTCCACTGTCTACTCCGATTCAATATTCATAATCCAACAAATGCTCATAATCCAACAAATGAAACAGCATCTGGGCGTTTAAGTTGCTAACTGAGATCGGCAAAAACCTGGATTATGATTGCATATGATCAAGAATACTCAAGACTCTAAATACAGAATTAAGTAAAATTTACTTTCATGGTTCATTCACTGAATATATATATATAGCTAACACCGATAAAAGAACTGGATGATTATGGCCCTCAGTTGTTAAAACAGGGCAATACCTTCTATAAGCAATGTGCTTCCCTATAGAATTACACTAGTTAGTACCCATCATTGTCCAAACACACAGAGGAGAACCTGAACAGCTCAAACATGACTGTTCCATCACCCTTTCTAACCACTCAGCAAGTTAAACTAAGAAAAACCTGGAATAACTAGATCCTACATGTGTATGAATGTATAAAATGCTTATGCGCATACATACTAGCATTTGCAGCAGACACTGGTATTCAAATTGATTGAACCACCGAAGCTCTTGAGAACAGTCACTAGTACAGTACACTTCAAGTCCGCAGGGAACTATACAAATTTTCTTATAGACAGCTCCAACAAAAAGATTAAATGATCCCTTCCACATTCTTACCTCTCCAACTACTAAACTGATTCCGATTTCAAGTACTACAAATATGGTCACATCACATGTGCAGCAAAGCAACAAAATGTATGTGAAGCCTAGTAAAAACAATTGTCACAAAACAAATAGCCATCAACCATGCACATAGGCAGATACCACATACACTAAGCAATAAAAACTGCTTCATTTTTTCTTAAACACTGATAACTTAAAGAATGCTTGGTCCTAGTTAACAATTCTGATCAGTATAATAAGAACAGTCATCCTACACAACAATCAACCTGACATATAACATTCATCCTAAGCAAATAGATAGATATGAAAGCACAAGCATTTCAACTTTCCTCATCAACAGCCGAACTCATTCATTATTAAAGCAAACAGAAAGGCAAAATAACAACAAATACAATCATTAACAATGCACTAGCTCATAGTATATAAAACCGAGCTTATGAAGATTCAACAGCATTAAAAATTCATTAATGGCAGACAACAAAAACAGAAGCAGTCAATCAAGCAAGGGAGTCATTCTGCTTGGCCTGTCGAATCAGCTCCTCCCTCACTCTCCTAATCTCAGCTTCTTTCTCCAAACGTTCCTTCTGTCACATTTTAAACCAAAACCAATCATCATCTCGTTAAAACCTATCGATTTCAGCAAATAACCTAATCATAAAATTCTAGGGTTCGACTTGACCAGTAAGAAAACCAATGAGATTCAAACAAACTGAAATTCAAGGGGAAATCAACATGATTGAAGTGTTTATTTTGGCTGATGAAGTACAAAATAAGAGAATTGTAGATGTGAAAAGCGAGATTACATACCTTTTCGTCCTGATGAAGGGCGATCCAGACGTGAACTTTGTCCATAGTTTGCCAGAATATGAAGGCACCCAATGTCATTGCGAAGTAGGAAGATACTTTCACCATCTTCTTCAACTTCTGTCGTACTTCTGAGTCTCCCGATTGTAGTAGTTATCGATCTATCGACAATACAGAGACCAAATTCAATGGCTTGAAGAAGAGTAATTAATCCGATGCCTGTTGCCAACTCTTCATTTTCCTTGCATTTTTGGACTTACTCTTATTGGGCTTCGAAATGTCCAGCCCGGCCCATTTAGCAATTTTATCGAACTATTCGTCATATATTAAACTGAACTGACGACTTGGCCAGAAGTTCCCCATGGACAAGCTCTTGATTATGCCACTATAAGTATCTGAACAGAACATATGTCTTATAGTGGCATGGTACTATTACAAGTAGATTCTTTCTCATTTTAACTTCTTATTCGCAATCATTTAATATTTGATGATGATTTCGATAGAGAGATACATGAGATGAGAAGTTGAGTGTCAAAGACAACAAAGTAAATCCCAAATTAAGCTACAGGACATGGAGTTGGAATGGAAACTAACATTCCAACAATACAGAACCAAAGTTACATAGCCGGCATATTTATGAGAACTAGACAACCCAAGTGTGCAAAAAGCATGGTGTTTTTGTTCTCTCCATTTGGCATATAAACAACTATGTTTTGAATATGATTTGCAAGAGTATTATTATTTGTTCTCAAAAGAAGTGAATCACAGAATTTGATTTGGAAGATTGGTGAAGTTGGCATGGGGCTTTTTCGATATGCCGATAAGGTCGACACATTGCTGCTGTTTTTTGGAACATTGGGAAGCATTGGAGATGGATTAATGTCTCCATTGACAATGTTTGTACTTAGTGGTGTAATCAATGACTATGGAGGTTCTAGTCTCACTTTCTCTAATCAAATAGTTGACAAGGTACAAGCTGTTTTTGGACTCATGTACTAGTTATATGCTGCTATCTATGATTCTGTGACATTAGATGTGATGAAGTGTATATAAGTAGCTGCAATTTATCTATATTTACAGTATTCGCTTCAGCTGCTATATGTTGCAATTGGGGTGGGAACTTCAGCTTTCATTGGTATGTGACTTTCCATTTTGTATTTTCATTCATGAGGTTTGGTACTTCTTTAGGTAATATATTGTCTGTGGATTGGTGATATGATGTTGTGCCTATGTATGTTCATTTTGCAGAAGGGATTTGTTGGACAAGAACTGCAGAGAGACAAGCATCGCGTATGAGGATCGAATACCTGAAATCAGTTCTCAGGCAAGAAGTTGGTTTCTTTGAAAACCAGACTTCTGATGTCTCTACTTTTGGTGTTATATCTACTATCACTTCAGATGCTCATTCGATCCAGGACGCTATAGCTGAGAAGGTTTTTCATCATCCCAGACTGTACATTTCCTCCAAACAATCTGAAAATTTTACATTACATGACTTTGTTTATTTGCAGATACCGAATTTCCTCACTCACCTCATTTCATTCATCTTCAGTATCATATTTTCATTTGTACTCTCTTGGCGACTTGCAATTGCTTCTTTGCCATTCTCACTGCTGTTCATAGTTCCAGGGCTTGTGTTTGGGAAAGTACTAAAGAAACTTGGAGGAAAAGCTAGGGTTACTTATGGGGTTGCTGGTGGGATTGCAGAACAAGCTATATCATCTATCCGAACTGTTTATTCCTATGTTGGGGAGCAACATACACTTGACAGGTTTAGTCGCGCACTTGATAACAGTTTGAACCTTGGAACCAAAATGGGTTTCACAAAAGGATTGCTGATTGGAAGCATGGGCATGATTTATGCCACTTGGGCATTCCAGGCTTGGGCTGGAAGTGTCCTGGTTGTAGAAAATGGAGAAAAGGGCGGTTCTGTTTTCATTTCAGGAATTTTTACAATACTGGGAGGAGTGTGAGCTACTGTCCTTGATATGCTTCATTTATATGTCCCACCACATAATGTTGTAAACCTGACAGGTTTATGTTTTACATGTTTAGGGCTGTTATGGGCGCGTTACCAAACCTGTCTTTTATCTCTGAGGCGTCAGTAGCTGCCACGCGTATTTTCGAAATGATTGATCGAGTTCCAGCTATAGATTCTGAAGACGAAAAGGGCAAAATTCTATCATATGTTAGAGGAGATATTGAGTTTAAAGATGTTGATTTCTATTACCCAACCAGGCCTGAGAATGTAATTCTTCAAGGACTAAATATGAAAGTGAAAGCAGGAAAATCTGTTGGCCTTGTTGGAACCAATGGTTCAGGAAAGTCGACCATCATTTCGTTACTTGAAAGGTTTTATGATCCTGTGAAAGGTGATATTCTCCTTGATGGACACAAAATGAAAAGGCTTCAGCTGAAGTGGTTGAGATCACAAATGGGGCTAGTTAATCAAGAACCCATTCTATTTGCGACATCTATAAAGGAGAATATCTTGTTTGGCAAGGAAGATGCTTCAGTAGATCTTGTGGAAAAGGCAGCCAAGGCAGCAAATGCACACGACTTCATCCTCAAGTTAACCGACGGATATGACACCCAAGTAAACTACACATTCAGTTTTTAACCTGTATAAACTAGTTTCTGTGTTTGCAGCTGATATAGATTCCTTTGTATTTTCAGGTTGGCCAATTCGGTGTTCAGTTGTCAGGTGGACAAAAACAAAGAATTGCAATAGCAAGAGCCTTAATTAGAGACCCCAAAATTCTTCTACTTGATGAAGCTACAAGTGCTCTAGATGCAGAATCTGAAAGACTTGTGCAGGAAGCATTGGACCAGGCATCACAAGGAAGGACAACCATTATTATTGCTCATCGCCTGTCCACCATTCGTAAGGCTGATATGATAGTGGTACTTCAAACTGGAAAAGTTTGTGAATCTGGTTCTCATAATGAGCTTATGCAATTGAACAATGGAGTGGGTGGCACCTATCACCAAATGGTGCAATTGCAGCAATCAACAATGAGCAATGAGGTCTCTCACAGTCCAAACTTGATTAAACCTAGAACTCCACAGACGCCACCAAGTAGTATCAGAACCAGTTATCATAACAGCCCGACCGACCTTCTTAGTCCTGTGTTCTCCATCACCATAGCAGAATCCTTTCAAACACCAAACTATGATTCCCCATTTGAAGATAGTACTAAAAAGTACTCTCATTCTTCTTCTCCGCAGTGGCGTTTGATGCAAATGAGTACTGTTGATTGGAAAAGAACTCTACTAGGCTGTTTAGGTGCTGCAGGATATGGAGCAGTTCATCCAACTTATGCCTACTGTTTAGGATCAGTTGTGTCAATCTACTTTCTCAAAGACACTTCAAAAATTGAATTAGAAATCAGATTCTATTGCATAGTTTTTTTAGGCCTGACAGTACTTAGTTTCATTACTAATCTCCTCCAACATTACAATTTTGCTATAATGGGGGAGAGGCTAGTGAAAAGAGTGAGAGAGGCCATGCTCAGGAAAGTACTGTCCTTTGAAGTCGGATGGTTTGATCATGATGAGAATACAAGTGCTGCTATATGTGCAAAACTTGCCAATGAAGCAAGCTTGGTTCGATCCTTAGTTGCTGATCGAACATCTTTACTGATTCAGGTTTTCTTCAGTGCTTCATTGGCCTATACACTTGGATTGCTAGTGACATGGAGAGTAGCAATTGTTATGATCGCCACGCAGCCTTTAGTCATTGGCTGTTTATATTCCAGGAGTGTTCTTATGAAAGGTATGTCAGAAAAAGCTCGAAAAGCACAAACTGAAGGTAGCCAGTTAGCAAGTGAAGCTACAATCAACCACAGGACTATCACTGCATTTTCATCTCAGAACAGGATATTGAGTCTTTATCAAGAAACAATGAAGAATCCAAGAAAAGAAAGCATCAGACAGTCCTGGTTCTCAGGTTTTGGCCTGTTCAGTACCCAATTCATCACAACCGCAGTAATAACATTAACTTACTGGTACGGAGGGAGGCTACTGAATAAAGGACTAGTAACCCCAAGGCACCTTTTTCAGGTATTTTTCATCCTGATGAGCACAGGGAAAAACATTGCAGATGCAGGAACAATGACATCTGATTTGGCAAAAGGTGTAGGAGCTATCAAAACAATATTCACAATCCTGGATAGAAAAACCGAAATAGAACCTGAAGATCCTGAACTCATTAAAGTCACAACAGAAGCCTCAGGACGCATAGAACTAAAGAATGTATTCTTCTCCTACCCAGCAAGGCCTGATCAAATGATCTTCAGAGGCCTGAATCTCAAAATCGAGGTAGGAAAAACAGTCGCCCTTGTAGGACAAAGCGGTTCAGGAAAATCAACAATCATCAGCCTAATAGAAAGATTCTACGACCCACAAAGCGGATCAGTCCTGATAGATGAATGTGACATCAAGCAGTTCAATTTAAGAAAATTAAGGTCATGTATAGCTCTTGTAAGTCAGGAACCAACACTATTCGCAGGAACAATCCGCCAAAACATTGCTTACGGCAAACAGGATGCAACAGAATCCGAAATAAGAAAAGCTGCAAGTGTAGCCAATGCTCATGAATTCATAAGGTATACACAGTACACATCTTAGTCATAAAATACAACACATATTTACACAATGTTTGATGCAGTTCAATGGAGAATGGCTACGAAACACAGTGCGGCGAAAGAGGGGTTCAGCTATCAGGAGGGCAGAAGCAGAGAATTGCGCTTGCTCGCGCAATCCTGAAGGATCCAATGATCTTACTTCTTGATGAAGCAACAAGTGCGCTTGACAGTGTGTCTGAGAATCTAGTCCAGGAAGCATTGGAGAAGATGATGGTGGGAAGGACATGTGTAGTTGTGGCTCATAGGTTGTCAACAATACAGAAAGCGGAGACCATAGCTGTGATAAAGGATGGTAAAGTTGCAGAACAAGGGTCACATTCTATGTTGATTGGTCTTGGAAATAGAGGACAATATTACTCTTTGATTAAGTTGCAGGGAAATCAATCTCCTTACAGGTGAAGATTTTACAATATCATTAATCAGTATTCATATCTAGACCTCTATGTAATAAGTTTTTTCAGATGTAGATACCACTTGGAGATCATCTAAACAAATGGTCCATAAAAGTTGAATACATAAACTCCAAATCACAGAGGAACATCTACTAAACTGAACACAAAGGCATATAAACCAGATGCATGACGTAAAGCAACTACGAATATCTCAACCAACACGTGAAATATCATCATATTACATACAAATATTCTCTGAATTTTCAACTAAATCCAATCAAATTTTATCCGAATCGAATCATCTTCACTTTTTTTTTTCGATTTCTGATCATGTGATTTCTGCAAAGTACGTGACATCCACGCACACCAGAAAAAATAATAATAATAAAATTAAAAAGATAAATTATATATATAAACATTTTGTGATTGGGAATGGTCGTATAGCTTTTGTGGGATTAGTTTAGATTTGATATCCAATAGTGAGATCAATTCAACTGACATTGTTCGGAGATCTTCTCAGCCATATCAAAATATATATAAATATACTATTCTGTATACTGATCTTTATTATAATAATTCGAACATTCATGAGCTTGAAAAAGCTATTGTTAAGCTACATTTTAAGATTAGAGTTTTAAAAATTAATCTCTATCGTAAAAATAAAATGAGTCGGATAGAAGAGAAAAAAACAGTTTAGTATTAACGAGAAAATAAATTAGGATCAGAAAGTAACTTGGTAATTTTGATGGGATGCTTTTTGTAACCTGGTAATTTTGATGGGATGCTTCGTGAATATGGTAGATTCGTAATAGATGGAAGAATAAATATTATTGTAAATGAACAAAGAAATACAACATATGAAACCAAAACCACACATTTGTATTGATCATCATAATAAATATATACATAGGAAGAATTTAGGACATGCGTCTGTCTGCATGCTGCATTATATTGCATGCAGAACAAGGACACACAAGGTGGAAAGCCACCTGGTAAATAACATTCACAACACTCCCCCTTGGATTTCCACCATTTCAGATATTTGACTACCTCGTTAAAACCTTACTAGAAAAACCAATGAGATAAAAACTGGACAAAGGAAAAAGAGTACAATTGGTGAATCTAATATTAAAAAATTCTCTCCCTGTTTACAACACCTATAAACCTAATTTTCTAATCTGGAGAGCTTTCGCATTCTGATCCCGTAAATGAGTTTCTCGAACGTTGATGTCGGTAATGATTTCGTTAATAGATCGGCGAGATTATTGGAAGACCGAATTTGCTTCACGTCGATTTGACCAGTATTCCGAAGCTCGTGGGTGTAGAAGAATTTTGGGGAAATATGTTTGGTTCGATCTCTTTTGATGTAACTTCCTCGAACTTGGGCGATGCATGCAACATTATCTTCAAATATCACAATTGGCTCATTCATAGTTTCGGAGATAACACATGAATTCTGGATATGTTGGATCATTGATCTCAACCAAATACACTCTCGACTGGTTTCGTGTAATGCCAAAATTTCAGCATGATTCGAGGATGTGGCTACTAAAGTTTGTTTCGTAGATCTCCAGGAGATCGAGTACCATTATACGTAAAAATATAGCCAGTTTGAGAACATCCTTTATGCGGATCCGAAAAGTATCCAGCATCGGCATAACCAGTCAAACCCAGAAATTTATCAGAATTCGTATAAAATAATCCCAAATCTTTCGTACCTTTTAGGTAACGCAAAATATGTTTGATTCCGTTCCAATGATGACAGGGTTGGTGCAGAACTATATCTCGCTAATAAATTTACTGCAAACGAGATATCTGGTCTCGTACATTGAGCCAAATATAACAGTGCACCTATTGCATTCAGATATGGTACTTCAGGACCAAGTATTTGTTCATCATCATCTTTTGGTCGGAATGGATCATTTTTGGGATCAAGTGTTCTTACAACCATGGGTGTACTTAATGGGTGGGCATTATCCATATTGAATCTTTTTAAAAGCTTTTCAATGTATGTTGATTGATAAACCAATATCCCATTTGATTTATGTTCAATTTCCAGACCAGGCAATATTTCATTTTTCCCAAATCTTTCATTTCAAACTCCTTTTTCAGATATTCAGAAGTTTGTTGGATCTCTTTGGTGTCCCAATGATATTCATATCATTGACATAAACTGCTATAATTGCAAACCCAGACCCTGATTTCTTTATGAAGATACACGGACATATCGTATTATTCTGGCATCCTTCCTTAACCAAATACTCGCTCAGGCGGTTATACCACATTCTCCTAGATTGTTTCAATCCATACAGGGATTTTTGTAATTTTATGGAATACAAGTTTCAAGATTTTGATCGATGAGATTCGGGTAATTTCAGCCCTTCTGGGAGCTTTATGTAAATATCAAAATCAAGTGATCCATATAGATACCCAATAACTACATCCATTAAACACATTTCCAGCAACTGTAAGACTTAACAGAAATCGAAATGTGATTATATCCATGATTGGGGAATATGTTTCATCGTAATCAATTCCAAGTCTTTGTGAGAACCCTTGTGCAACCAAACGTGCTTTGTATCTCACAATTTCATTTCTTTCATTTCGTTTTCGAACAAAAACTCATTTGTAACCAACTGGTTGAACATCTTCAGGTGTTCGAACTATGGGTCCAAAAACTTTTCGTTTATTCAACGAATTTAATTCTGTCTGGATTGCTTCATCCCATTTTTTTCCAATCATGCCTACTTTTACATTCTTGGATATCACGAGGCTCATAATCATCATATGAAATACTAATTGCCACTGAATATGAAAATAAATAATCAACGATTGTTTCATTTCGATTCCAAGTCTCTTGGATGAAGTCTATGGAAATTTCTTTATTTTTTGATTCTGGTATTTCCGTATTATTTTCTCCTTTTGGGAGGCTATTTTCAGAAATCTCATCAACTTTTGGGATTTCGTCAGATGTGGTTTTAGGATCCAAATAATTTTTATTTTGTTTTCGTGGGATTGTATCTTTTGAACCGGGGGTCTACCACGCTTCTGGCGGGGAATTGGAGTTTCGCTTGCTATTGTCTTTTGAGATTGTCCTTCTGGAACAATTACCCTTGCTGGTATATTAGCAGCTTCAATATAAGACTTGGTTATTTTCAAAGTATCATTGAATGCATCAGGCATTCGATTAGCTATCATTTGTAAATGTAGGATCCTTTGAGCTTCTAGTTCACATTGTGGAGTACGAGGATCCATATGCGCTAATGTGGGAACTTTCCATGTTAATTCAAGTTTCTCTTCAAGAGAAATCTTTTCTTTTCCAAGTGACGGAAAATTACTTTCATCAAATTGACAGTCAGCGAATCTAGCTGTAAACAAATCTCCTGTCAATGGTTCCAAATATCTAATAATTGATGGAGAATCAAAACTCACATATATTCCTAAACGTCTTTGGGGTCCCATTTTTGTTCTCTGAGTTGGAGTAATAGGTACATATACAGCACATCAAATGTTCTCAAATGCGAGACTTTAGGAGGATGCCAAAATACTAACTGTAAGGGGGAATATTGGTTATAAGCTGTTGGGCGAATACGAATCAATGCAGCAGCATGCAATATAGCATGTCTCCAAACAGTTACTGGTAATTTTGAGCGCATTAATATAGTTCGCGCAATTATTTGTAGGCGCTTAATTAATGATTCATCTAATCCATTTTGGGTATGAATATGCGGCACTGGATGTTCAACATCAATCCCAGATACTTGATAGTATTCATCAAATGCTTTCGATGTAAATTCCCCAGCATTATCAAGTTTTATACTCTTAATAGGTAATCTGGAAAATGAGCTCGTAATCGAGTAATCTGTGCTAGCAGTTTAGCAAAAGCAATATTACGACTAAATAACAAGCATACATGGGACCATCTTGCGGATGCGTCTATCAAAACCATGAAGTAGCGAAATGGTCCACTAGGTGGATGAATGGGTCCACATATATCTCCTTGAATTCTCTGTAAAAATGATGGAGATTCAAAACCTACTTTCGTAAACGATGGTTTCGTTATCAATTTTCCTTGGGAACATGGGATACACAGGTCCCTATCATTCAGTAGGATTTTATTATTTCTAACTGGATGCCCTTCTGAATTCGCTATTATTCTTCGCATCATAGTGGATCCCGGATGCCCAAATCGATCGTGCCATAGTTGGATTATTTTAGGATCAAAGAACTTTTGATTCTCAATAGCATGGGTTTCAATATGCCTGATGGTTGTATAATATAATCTAGATGATGAAATAGGCAACTTTTCAATTACAAGCTTCTGGCCTGGTTTGTTCGAAATAAGACACAAATATTCAACACCCTTTTCATCAACTGTTTCAATATGATATCCATTCATTCTTATATCTTTGAAACTGAACAAATTTCTTCTGGATTTGTGAGAGTATAACGCATTTTCGATTTCCAATTCAGTGTTATTAGGTAACACAATTGAAGCTCTTTCGGAGCCTTCGATCAGATCTACTAGACCTGATATGGTATTTACTTTAACTCGAATTGGAATCAATTCCAGAAAATATTTTGTATCTCTCAAAATCGTATGGGTTGTAGCGCTATCGGCTAAACATATATCTCCAAGTATAACTAATTCTTGATTCGAACCTATAACCTTTAATAAAATGAAACATAACATTAATTGAATGGAAATGTAATATTCATAACTATTTACAAATATTTACAATAAAAACTAAAATTACATTCCACTCTTTTTACATTCCAAAACAAGAAAATATCACTTGTAATTAACAGTTCCATCACTAATCAGGTGATCTATCTTCCCATCAGGATCTTCAAAAAAATCAGCAGTTTCCAGATTTGATATGTCGACAGGACCAGTATCACCATCGCGAAAAACATCAACCATATTCGCTTCATTTTTCTTTTCCTTTTCTTGTTCACGTCTCAACTTCTGGTAAGCTTCAACTACATGTTTGAGAGCGCGACAAGTCCTCGAATAACAAGTGGGGGAACCACATCTATAACAGGGACCATGATTGAACTTTGATGGTTCCAGAACTTATTTCCCTTTGCTGGAACTAGCATTATAAACATTCCACTTCTGGGGAGCATTTGGATTATAATATGGATGTCCATAATCCCTATTACGACCACGTCCCTGATAATTTCTAGATCCTCGACCACCTCGACCATTTCCATAATCATTCCAACGTTCAGAATTACGACCACGACCACGGTAACCATGACCACAACCACGGTCTGGATTTTCATTATAATGTGCATTCACTTCTGGGAATGCTTGGGCACCAACAGGGCGTCTTTCACTATTTTTCAACAACAACTAGTTGTGTTTTTTAGCAATATCCAAATGTCTAATCAAATCATCATATTTTTGGAATTTCATTTCCCGATAATGCTATTGTAAAATTGTTTAGGAAGGATGGAACGTGGTAAATGTTTTATTTAACATTTCATGGTCAGATTTTGTTTCCCCACACATTTTCAGCTTGTTCACAATCAAATACATGGCTGAGTTGTATTCACTCATGCTTTTGAAATCTTGGAATCTCAAATTGGCCCATCGATCTCATGCTTCAGGCAGGATGATCTCATTTTGGCGATTATATCTAGAAATCAATGCTTGCCACAGATCTGCAGGATCAGTGACTGTCATATACTGATTTTGTAAATCATCAATCAGATGAGTTCGGATTATAATCAAAACTTTATTCTTTTGCTGCTCAGTTGTTTCATTATTCTTATTCAGAGTCTCGTACAGGTTTTTGGATTTCAACCTTATTCCACAATCACTCAACCATCTCATATAATTTGCTCCAGAAACCAACAATGGCTCAAATTTGTATCGATTCATTTTCTGCAAAACAAGACTTTCTTTGAATTTCCAGATTTCCAGAATTCAATTATTCAACTTCAAGTGAATAATCATAATTTCCCAATTTTAAGATCTCACTATTTCTCGTAACCAAAATCACAATTACCAAACACTTTCTGATCTGGAAGATCCATCTAAATGGCAACCAGAGAGCATACTCGTGCTGATAATGTGTTGTAAAAATAAAATGGAGTCGGGGTAGAAGAGAAGAAAGCAGTTTAATATTAACGGAAAAATAAATTAGGATCAGAAAGTAACCTGGTAATCTTGATTGGATGCTTCTTGAATATGGTAGATTCGTAATAGATGGAAGAATAAATATTATTGTAAATGAACAAAGAAATACGGCATACGAAACCAAAACCACACATTTGTATTGATCATCATAATACATATATAGGAAGAATTTAGGACATGTGTCTGTTTGCATGCTGCATTATATTGCATGCAGGACACTACACACAAGGTGGAAAGCCACCTGGTAAATAACATTCACAACAATCTCATATATTTTATTTTTTTTTTTTTTACTTTCCCCACTTAATTTTTCAACTAATTATTCCAAAATTAAAATGGCTAGGCACTTTTGTGTGGCCTGATTTTTATTTATTTTTTAATTTTTCATAGAAACCAAAACAAATTATTATTCTAATTTGGAAAATTTATAAAATAGGCAAACAAAGTTTAAAATTTTAAAATTTTAAATTTAAAAAAAAATTTAAAAATCTTCATTTATATTTTTTTAGTCATGCAAACTTGATTTTGAAAATTTATCTCGAAACAAAAAATCTCCAACCTAACAAGAGTGGGGATGCGGAATCTGTCGCGACGCAAATACAATAACTATAACCTGTCATACAGCTTCTTTACAACCATGCATCTACATTTTGATGTACACATAAATTTCAAAACAATTACCAATAATTTCATAATAAAATCCAAAAGTTCAACATCCAATAAATTAAGACCCCAACAGTTCAAATAAAGTCCTAAACGTTTAAGTACAACTCAAAATGTCCTAACAAGAAAATACAATCCTCAAATAAAAATTTGATAATCTAAATTCTAAAAAATAGTACTAGTGTAGAAACAAATAGAATATTGTATGTCGATAGAATGCTTGTGCTCCGATGATATGATAACATCATTTAGTAGATTGATGTACCTGCACCCATCTAGATTTTTCTACGTAACAGAAAAGAAAAAAAAATGGAAATAGATTTACGTTAGACTATGATTTAGTCTAGTTAACATCTCACGTTCTAACATACACACATAAATGACCCACGACTCAACTCTATTCGTGGGAGTACACAATGCAAGCTTTACGAGTTCTCTAGAACTCCCTATAACATACATCATACGATGCAACTCAACAATCAGCAGATTATGAATTTCTTCGTTAAGTCAACAATCATTAAGCTGTTTTCATTTTTTATCACCCAGATTTTAGTGTTTGAAAAACAGACTCACCATAAATCTATTTTTCAGACATCCGAAAATCAGATTTTAGTATATAGTTTGGAAGAAGGAAAAAAACTACTCTCTTTTTTTCCTTATTTTTTGGATGTCTAAAAAATAGACTCATCGTGAATTTGTTTTTCAGACATCCGAAAATCAGATTTTAGTATGTAGTTTGGTAAAATGAAGAAAAAGAAATACTTTTTTTCCTTCTATTTTTTTTTGATATCTAGAAAACAGACTCAACCTAAATACATTTTTGAAACATCTAGAAACAAGATTTCAATATATAATTTGAGGATTCCCAAGGGAGAAAGAAATACAAGACTAAATAAAATTGAACCATGATGATAAAGAATGATATTGAATTTCAATATCATGACTTAGTTTGTCTCAACCTCAATCTTTTTTAAAAATTGTCACAAATAATATTTTAGTTCCTTTTTTGAAAAATTGAAAAACACAACTTTCATTTAAAAAATATGTTTGAAAGTCTGAAAAACAAACTCAAACTATTTTTTAAATTGCCACAATTCAGAATTTGATTTATCTTATGGAAAAATGAAAAATATAATCAAATTATTACATTTTCCGACAATGTCAAAATTCAAAAGTTGGGCAATATCACTCGGATCATATGTATATGTCGAAATTCAATAAAAATCGCATACCAAATATGTAAGCAGATAATTTAAATATTTATAATACTTAGGGTACACCATAACCTACTTTGTTATAAAATGAACATCTAAACACTTAAAATAAATTATGTCGTATAAAAAAAATACAGTTAAATATAGAACAAATAGTTCAAAAAAAAATAAATTATACATCATTGTAATTAACCTCTCTATGGTTGTCGAACCCATTTACTTTAACATTTTAGACTTCGGAAGGGGCTTCATTAACCATAATTGTGTACATTTTGCAGGTGCGAATTGTATGTCATGCCTTGCAATGATGCTTGCAATGTATAACTCGTCATTTTCAGGATTGAACACTGGCTTCATTTAGCTGAGTATTAGAGTTTGTGATGATATATGATGGTGGATATTAGGATTCACACTTTTACATAATAATTCCCAACCAATAAAAATTGAAAACTACAACTTTCTTACAACCATCTATTAAACAAAAAAAAAAATCATATATACAATAAGAAAAAACATAGTACACTAAAAAAAACAACAACAACGAACAATAAATTAGATATGTACAAATTTATTATAACATTCTCAATTAAAAAATATAATACATTTCTAAAATAAAATGAAAACATTGTCATTATATACCCTAACTAGCAATTGAATTTTATTCTACCATTTACACAAGAAAAGCACCAAAAATAATATCTAAAGTTACAAAATTTTAAAAAAAAATCTAAAATAAACTCTACAATGCATTTCTACACCTACACCAAAACCAAAACATTATCGATATGAACCATAGATACCAACTAAATTCAATAAAAGCTCTCTAATAAGAAACCCCAATCATTACATTCAACAACGAGAGTTTTAATATAATTTTACCATATAAATCCTAAAATCACACTAATCTTGTAGATTGATTTTCTCCGAATGCTCCAAATGCAATATTTTTATTTCTTTATTGCAATAGACAACCCTAATAGAAAAGAATGGAAGATAAATATGAGATAGAAAATTATATGAATAGAGGTTGAGAGGTGGGAATGAAATCTCGTTGGAAGAGAACAATAATGGGTTAGGGAAGAAGTTAAGATGAGAAGATTTGAATTGATTTTAATATAAATGGGTAAAATGGTAATCTGATATTATTAGTGATGGGTAATGTGGTAATTGTCTTTATTAATTGCTCTTTTCTATTTATTAAATTTATTTTTAAAATAAAAAAGGATATAATAGTCATTTTGGTTCGTTTTGTGAAATTTGCAACTTTAAAAATTTATAAACTTAATTGAAAGTTTGGCGGCTCATTTACTTAATACAAAGTTTATTTTTTCTATTTATGCAAACTACCCAATATGTAATTTATTAAACTATTAGATCTAATTATGATGCATTTAACATCAAATTACATTTAATTAAAAACAAATAATAAAATAATAAAAATAAATAAACTTAAACGGGTTGGCGGGTTTATGTTGTGTCGACCCAATCTATTTAAGCTCAATCCAAACCCGCAATAAAAAAGTTTGTGTCGTGTCATAACTAATATTGCCAGTCTCTTGGTTTGAAGGAGATGATTATTAGAGTGTTAGATCCAAAACTACATTATGTCTTATATATAAAGTATCTAGGGAACTGGAATTAGTATGAGATCTTTTGAGTTGTGGTACTAAAAAAATCCACGAGATTTGCTCCTAACTAAAAGCAGACAATATCATACTAATATGGGAGTTAATGAGCGTGTTGGGGCTCGAGCTCCGCTCCTTCTACCCCACATAGAATGATATTGTCCGCTTTGCGCCTAACTCGCACGGTTTTGTTCTTGAGCTTTTCCCAGAATATTTCATTCTGTTAATATAGGTATGGATGTATATATACAAGTCTTGCTTGATTTCTTTAATTGATGTGTAACTTTATATTGCATTCCAACAAAGCGGCTCCAGGAAGTCCAATACTCTATATATTAATTATATTATATTATTATAATTTAATTTATAACAATAATAAATTTATACCATTTTTTCACAAATTCCACCATGGTGATGGTATAAAATACATAAATATGAAAGCAGCTAAATTTGAATGTGGATTAAAGTTCATGAATATTAAAATCAAAGTTTCTTCCTTCTAATAACTTTTTCCTAGATACATGGAAATGAACAAGTCAACAATAAAAACTAAATTATATACGTTATCTTTCAGTACATATTTAATATACACGACATATCCAAATGAATGTGTGTAACAAAGAAACAATGAAAAGAAACTTTAGTGAATATATTACTATATGGATTTGTCACTGTAGTCGTTGTAATCATCAACACTTCATTATAGAATTTCAAATGCATCTGCCGTCAAAGCAATGAAAAAAATTTAATTAATATTCCATGCAAGTGGTTTATTGATTATTATGTTGCCTATACAAGAAGAAGTCATCTGAAAACTATGTGTTTGAATTTAAATTATTAGTACAAATAAATAAAAATTCGTTTTTTTAAATAATAAAATAAAGTGCACATTTATTTATAATTAATTGGATACTCCTAATCTTTATTGAAAGAGATATGTCATGGTCCATTCCACCACTATGGAAAAAAAAAAAAAAAAATCATTGTAGCTTTCGGCTTTTTGTTCCATTTTCCTTCCTTCAAGGGAAACCAGAATTTTTTTCAATAATAATAATAATAATAATAATAATAATAATAATAATAATAATAATAATAATAATAATAATATATTTTTAATTATGTATTTAAAAGCATTTGAAAATTAGTTTTTTTTTTAATTAACCATTTATAACTCTATTAATCCAAAACTCATGATGTTAGGTAATGTTATAAAAATATAAATATATTAATTATTTATAATAGAGAAATAAAATTTCTTAAGTTAATAAACATTATAGAATATATTTTACTAAAATTGATTTTATTGATTTTTTTCCAATTAGCCAATAAATATATTTCATACATTCAAAAATTATCTATAATATAAATTAATATATATTAATATAATAAATTTATAAATAATAAATTAATATAAAAATAAATTTTAACAAATTGTCATTTTCCGTTCTTTTATATTTAACATGTTACATTAAACTTCAATTACTTTAAAATCAAAACTATTATTTAATAAATTATAAAAAAATATTAATTTAAAAATAAAAATAATATTAAAGTTTTATTATTTTTTAAAATTATTTTTTATATATTTTTTTAAAATAAAATTATTGTACAAATCAAATTTCTAAATTTATATTTAAATTTAAATATAATATAATTATATTTTTTATTTATAAAAATTATTATTAATTTTGATGAATAGTAAATAATAGTGAACATATGAAAAATAAACCTTGTAAACTTTTTTTACTTTTAAATTTTAGACCAATATCAATTTATTTTATCCTTTTAAACTTTTTTTTTATATAAAAAAATTGAATGAAAAAACTATTTCACTAAAAACAAATTTGTAAAAATGACCTTTTTAAAAAAATCGGAAAGGAGATAAAATAGGTGTAGTTTTACCTTTCAATTTAATTTGCGGAGAAAACTAATAAATACCGAAAAGAAGTGGTAATATAGTCATTTTGATTTAATTTAGTAAAAAGTTTTGGAAAAAAAATTTAATTTTATAGAATTGTTAATGTTGGTTTAAAAATGTAACTTTTTAAATAAAGTATTAAAAAGTTCAAATGATTCATTTTTATTTTTTTTGAATGTTGAAAGTAGCAAATTTAAATTAATTTTCAAATATGATATATATATATATATATAAATAAAGGTTAATTCCAAAAATTATAAATTTTTTAAACATTTTACTTTTGACACCTGATTTTACCAAGTTCTAATAAATTACCTTAAAATCATTCAAAATCAAAACTACTAGCGATTTTTGTTGGAGTCCATCACCGTTAGAGCCAAGAATCACTTAGAAATTAGGGTCTTCCCCCGTGAAGGTCTCTTTTGAGTGATTTTGGGTTTCTTTTTTGTTGGGTTGGTTGATGATGAAAAGTATCTAAAGGAGAAGTTTATATAGGTTTTTGCTCCCTGTACATAGGAAACCCTTCTTAATTTTGTTAGGAGGCCTAGCAGAATCCAGTCTGACTTTTCGAAAAATTCGCAAAATACTCAGGCTGACCCCTACTTTACGACAAATGTATCTTTTTAGAATATTTCCATAGCCATATTTTTCGACTGCAAGAGTAAGGATACAGACAACCATATACTTTTGACTGTACCAAGGAATGACAACATGAGTTATGGGCGAAAACTTCTGAAGAATCAAGACCATCAAGCCCCAACCCAAACTTGACTAAAGTAGGCCCAACCTTGTTGTCGTAGATAACGAAACTTGCTAAAGTATGTGCGGTCACAAGTACTCATGGCCCCTTTCACAATGCAGCGGCCGAAAACTATAGTAAGACATGAAGGGCAGACCCTCCAATTGGTAGATGGTTCCATCCGTTTTGGTAAGGTGTGAGTGATTTTTACATGTTGTAAGTGGTTTTAATAAATTTTAAAAATTTGATTTAATAATTTTACTAAATTTTAAATATTTTATTTTTTAAAAAAATTATAATAATAGTGGTTCTAGTGGGCTAACTTCCAATCAGCCTAATCAACGAAACTCGGTCTAAGCTCAAGGAAGACTAAGTTCAAGTACAATCTTTCGAGCACCCCACAAGCTTGCTGTCTAGAAAATCAATACATCCGTGATCATTAAGAATCTCAGTTCTTTGCAAATCCTTCTACTATGATTTCATGTCATTTCACTCAACGGCTTTTTTAATTTTCAATTTTCAATGTATAGGAACCCTTCCATCGATTCTCACCGCGACAAACATACTTAGCAAAACTCTGCTATAATTAGGGTTGTGCATTTCTGGATACCAGATTCAATCCAATCCGAAATTTCAGATCAAGAAAACTGTGATCCGTATCTGATCCGAAAAAATCGGATATCTAAAATATCGGATATTCAATTTTTCAGATTGGATATCCGATATTCGAATTTATTCTTTTTTTATTTATAATGTCAAATTTAAGAGAAAAAATAACTAAAAATAAATAAAATTATTATATTATATTTTAATTAATAATTAAATAAATCAAACTTTACAAGTATAAGGATATTTGTTTATAAATACCTGAAATATTTTTTTTATGGAGAGAATCAAAAGGAAATTTATTGCATGTTTTTTTTTTCCGAATATTCGGATAATTTGAAATGGAAAATTGAAATGAAAAAAATTTTGATCTATATCCGATCCAAAATTATAAAAATTGAATCGGATATCCAAAAATTCGAATTGGATCAGTCATTTTTCGGATCGGATCAATCGGATAAGATTTTTTTAACACCCCTAACTATAATCGCTACTCAATAATTTCAACTAAACATTATCAATTCCAATTACTTAAACTCAAATCACTGACGATCTTGATAACTTAGATTACACCGCAATCCTTACTAACATCAACTTGTCCTAAACTTTGTGTACCTATCTTAAAAAGTATTCTTTCACCCTATTTCGTATTCGCTTATTATAAGTATCATAATAATTTTAAATAGTCATATTTTTCTCTTTTACTGCTCAAATTTCTAACGGATTTCACCAACCGATTAATTTTTCCTACTCGGTCTATGATGTACTTGGTGGATGGTGGTGTTAAATCTGTTGCAACACTATATCTTTATTTCAATATTTTATGATGTTAAGTTATCAAAATAAATCTCTTTAGGATTTTTTTTTTTACTGTTTTTAGATTTTGAATCATTTTATATCACATAAGATGATATTTCATATTTTATATCTATATAAACAATATCAGAATGAAAAGTCATGGTAAGAGTTCCTTCTTTGTTAAACAACATTCTTTCATACGCTTGAAAACACAACAATGGTATCAAAGCTTGGTTGGATCTTTGAGGGACTTGTGAAAATAAAAAAAATCAAAAATCAAAAATAAAATCCTAAACACGATTAAATCTGTTTCTACGATGTCTTTCTCAAGCCATATCTCTACTCTTTCTCCGCCTTTTTTCACCGGAGAAAATTATCATGCTTGGTCAGTGAAGATGAAAGCGTATCTAAGGAGTCTGCTACTAGGGAAGCTGTGGAATCAGATACTTCACATGAACCGTCAGAAAATCCACCTCTCAATCAGAGGAGAGTCCATGAAGAAAAGGTTTCCAGAAAATTCAGAGCTTTAAGCACACTTCATTTAGCTATTAATGAACTTGTGTTCATACGAATTATGGCCTGCAAAACATTTAAAGAAGTCTAGGATAGATTGAAGTTGGAATTTCAAGAAAGCGAAAAAATGAAACAAATGCAGATTTTCAACTTGAGAAAGGAGTTCGAACTTCTTAGGATGAAGGAAACTGAGAATATGAAAGACTACATATATAGAGTTATGAAAATTATTAATCAAATAAGGTTATTAGGAGAGGACTTACCAGAGAAAAGGGTTATGGAGAAGGTAAATGGTGACTCTGCCAGAAAGATTTGAAGCAAAATTTTTCTCACTTGAAGACTTATGGGATTTATCTTAACTCACCCTCACAGAACTTGTAAGTACTTTATAAGCTCTCGAACAAAGAAAAGCTTTCAGAGAAGAGGAAGATTTAACTGAGAATATACTTGCTACAACTCAAATGGTGAAAACACAGACAAAGAAGCCAACCTATAACAATGATAGAAGAAATTTGAAAATATTTCCACCATGTCCTCACTGTAAGAAAACCACACTGAAAAATATTACTTTTAAAGGCATGATGCTCAATGCAGTGCTCGTAAAAAGCTTGGACATGTTGAAAAATTTTGTCATAGTAAACAAAATCATGCTCAACTTGTACAATCACTGAAGGACCTGCTCTTCTATCTGCAGCTCAGGAAAAAAAATACTTTTTATGACTACTACATTTAAAAAAGATTGTGCTGTAACTCAAAATTTAGATAACTAGATGATTGACAGAGGCAGTACTCAACACATAACAGTAAATTTCAGCAACTTTAAGACTTTGGATAGAACACATTCTTCCAAAGTTAAGCTTGGTGATGGAAAACTGTTGAATGTCAAAGGAAAAAGATATTTTTTCAATAAAAACCCCATCAGGTATTAAGCTTAACTCTAATGTATATTTGTTTCTGATATTTAGCACAACTTGTTAAATGTTAGCACAAACTTGTTAAATGTTGGTCAACTGTTGGATAAAAATTATTTTTTAAGGTTTAAGGACAAGTTGTGTGATATCTTTTATTCTTCCAGTACAAAAATTTTGCCTATTGGAATGCATAACAGGAGTTTTCATATTGTTTTGGAAAATGACAAAGTTGATAATGATGTTAAAGATCTGTTAAGTGATGACTCTCAAACAAATCAAGAGTTGTTAGTTGAATTTGTTTATATTAACAAGTTGGATTTTGATTTATATGATAAGTATATGATTGGATTTGATGAATTTGAAAACTCCATATTGATGAAAGCAATTTCAAGGATACTACTTCATGTAAAAATATCATTAGATATTCAAGTTGAAAATTTTGTGAAGAAGAAAAGTAAAAACAATATGAAGAAAAGATACTAGACATAGTTATTGCAGTAAGGAAGAGTGTTGGATGATGGAAACAAATACGCTGAACACTATATTTTATTTTAATATTATGTGATGTTAAGTTATGAAAACTAATTTGTTTAGATTTTTTTTTTCTTTCTAAATTTTGAATCATTTCATATCATCATTTTGTATCTTTATAGACACTATCAGAATGAAAATTTATGGTAAAAGTTCATTTTAATGTTAAAAAATCTTCATTCATACACTTGAAAACACATCAGTACTATTACCTCACTCACAAAAGGTACATATATAGCCAAATTCCATTAGTGTACGTATCAACACAAAACAATCACAGTTGAATATCAAAGATTGACCTGTCATATAGATAAGATAAAGATGACAAGTTATTATGAACAAATGAGGAAGTAAAATGAGAAACAAGATTCTTTCTATATTCTTAAGTAAAAGTCGATAGCAGTCAATATGACTTGTTGCATTCTGGCCAGCAAATATAGAATTCCAATCATCACAATCCATGGTTTTTTGGCAATCAACTTTCCAATTTTCTTTGGTCTCATCATCCCCATAAACAAGCAATCTCCCTAGAAATTTCCACACACCCTTTTCCATATAATGTAAAGTTAAGAGATAAGGTCTCCCTGTAGCTCCATAGTAATTTTTTCACTTTATTGCAAAGCTTTTAGAAACATTTCACACATTATTTGGATAGTGTTTTGTATGTTGTATTTTTACCATCATTTCCTTTAAAAAAATATATTTAAATATCTAAAGTTAGTAAATATTATATTTTAATGTTCCATTTAAAAAAATTAAATACATTTTTTAAATTAATCAGTGCATTTTTCTAAGGGATAAATAATATAAACATATACATTAAAATAATTCGAATAATTAAATTATAATATTAATTTATAATATTAAATGATATTATCCATATATGACCCATAATTATCAATATTAAATAAATATTTTTATATAATTTAAGTTTTAATGTTCTTTATTAAAAAAATATCAGTTTCAAATATTAAAATAGTAAAACGACATTTGAACTTTTATAATAAATAAATACCAACCTATACATATACCAAAAGAATGCATAAAACCAAACACAAGAAGAAAGTAGGAAACCTCTCTTCCTAATCAATTTGCATTGTGAACGCGTTTGGCCACCTTTCTCACTTCTGTAAAGCAAACCTCATTATACTGGATGTGGATCCCACTTTTTATCCTATTATTCACACATTTACCATTATACCCTTCTCAAACAACTTGATTCCTCTCTTGTTCCTGATTCGCTGTTTATTCGGCTCCCTTCATGTCCACGTAGACATACCCTTTCTTGTCCCTTCACAACATAGGACGAATCGTACACCCAATTTCCACATGTCATCTTTTCATTCGTCGACCACACTCTCTATATTCTCTTCATCTTCTATTTAAACAAACACTACCCTTCCAAAACAGTCTCAAAACACTCCAAAATTCAAATGGTGCGAACTTGTCTTCCGCTTTGCGGCAACACGACCGACGATGACAAACCCGACGGACCTCCAATAAACGCGATCTCGCCTTACACGTTTAGCTCATCTTCATCCGACGTCGCCGGGAGCGCCACGTCGATGAGTGACTCCACTAGTGTCAGTCTTCAGAGTAATGTCTCTCTTCAAACACTCCCTTCCGTACCTTCTCTCCAAAAACTCTCACCTGATGACGACGCGCTAAACCTAACCGCTTCGTATTTATGTGTCAACTCCTTTAATCCGACTCCGAAGCTTCCGATAACCTCCATCGCCGTCCACGGCAGCTTGATATATACCTCGTCGTCGCACGACATCAACGTCTACGATCGGTCCACGTGGACTCGTCTTGATACTTTCAACACCGACGGATCCTGCTCCGGTTCGGTGAAGTCAATCGCGTTCACCGACGGGAGAATCCTCACCGCTCATCAGGATTGCAAGATACGAGTCTGGAAACTCACGCCCAGTAAAAAACATAAACTCAAAACCGCTCTTCCTACTGTCAACGACCGGCTATTCCGCTCCGTTTTGCCGAAAAATTACGTCACGATTCGCCGTCATAAGAAGAAGTTATGGATCGAGCACGCTGACGCCGTTACAGCTCTCGCCGTTAATAACGGTTTGATCTATTCCGTTTCGTGGGATAAAACGTTGAAGATATGGAGATCGTCTGATTTACGGTGTTTAGAGTCTGTTAAAGCGCACGAGGACGCGATTAATGCTGTAGTGGTATCACGTGACGGAACTGTCTACACCGGGTCGGCAGATAGACGGATTCGGGTTTGGGCGAAACCGGGTAGCGAGAAGCGACATGTGATAATTGCCACTCTAGAGAAACATAAGTCAGCGGTTAATGCTCTGGCGTTAAACGACGACGGATCAGTGTTGTTCTCGGGGGCTTGTGACCGTTCGATCTTGGTATGGGAAAAGGAAGATAGCGCGAATCACATGGTGGTAACGGGAGCTTTGAGAGGTCATGGAAACGCAATATTGTGTTTGATCAACGTGTCTGGTTTGCTGATGAGCGGGTCAGCTGATCGGACGGTGAGGATTTGGCAGAGAGGGTGTGATGGTAAATACGCGTGTTTGGCGGTTATGGATGGACATATGAAACCGGTTAAGTCGTTGGCGGCAGTTAAGGATGAGGAGGAAAACGGCGTCGTTTGGGTTTACAGTGGTGGTCTCGACGGTGAGATCAAAGTCTGGCGCGTGTCTGTTTCCAATCCTGAGAGTCCGTTACAGTGGCAAAAATGGAATTTGTGATTAGTTTTATTAATTACACATTTCACTGTACCTCTCCAGTCACCCATTTTTTTAATATATGATTTGGAGGATTTTTTTTTTTTTTTTTTAATTCTATTATAAATGGTCATTTGTTGATTGATTCATTGTTAGTTAGTGGGGTTGTTATTATGGTGATGTTGTGTTTGGGGTACAATTTATGTTAATGATAAGTGAAGATTGATAGGGACGTTAGTTTAATCTACTGTTTTGATAATGGTATCTTTTCTATTAAATTTTGATCTATCTATACCTAACAAGAACTTTTATTATAGTAAGATGGCTAATAATTCACCTGATAATTTAGTAAATATATATATGAATATTATTATTCCAAAAGTTAAATCTATTCATATGGAATTTTATAAACATCCACTAGACTATGACTATATCAGAGCAGACGTGTTTCACGAAATACAAAGGAAGCAAACAAGAAAGCTTGAATAGTCCAAAGCACATACATGCTAATATGACCAGTTACTAATGACTTGGACTGCCGTCTGAAATCAAACTAAACAATAAGTTCGGTTCATGTTGCAAACAGAGAAAACAGAGTATAAATATATATGGATTTATCTTTTTAATATATTTACTATCCGTCTCAATTTCATTTTATTATCGTTTTCGGTGTATTAAATACACTATTTTTGTACTCCTTTAAATGGAGTACAATTTTTTTTGACAAAAATTAAAAAGTAAAAAATATTTTCATCATCTTCATCAATTCTATAAATATAACAAGAAAATCAGAATACATTAAAATTTTGGATAATTTAAACTTTTTAACACATTTTTCAATTTTTCCCTTAATCAAATACATTTTTATTCCGAAAACGGATACAAACTTACAATTCTGTCCACTACAACTAAACAAAACACTTGATTGTTACCAATTTCTATATCATATCATCTTTATATTTCTATATAATTTTTTTATTTTTAGCAAGATTACTAAAACTAAACACAACACAAAAAATTAAACGGTTTTTTAATCGTTATAAATACGTCCGTTCTCGAAAACTCGATTTTTAACCGTTATAAAAATATCCATTCTCGAAAACTTGATTTTTTAACCGTTATAAAGACGTCCGTTCCGAATAGACGTCTTGTGGATACAATTTACCTTGAAGGAGAAAACAACAGTTGCTAATGTTACCTTATAATATAACTTTCTTGTATTATTTTTACAATTTACAATGTTCTAGAATTGGAAACAACTTCACACTTCGATGAAACCCAGAACCTTCACGTCGGTTCTATCACTACATTATTCTATAATATATAGTATTGTAATGAGTGCTTAAGTTGAATTGAAACCTAATCTATGGGCGTGGATTGGAATATTATAAAGTTTGAAATTCGGAATCAGATCTACTATATATATATATCACTATTCAAAGTACTACAACTACAAGCTACTATATAGATATGCATAGTTCCTGAATTTATGTGAAGATTTAATGATTGTTGTTGAAGTCAATGTGTATATACAATTGCAAACTGAGTTGTGTCAATTGTCTTCATGTGTGTATTATGATGCAAGTTGTAGGTTTTCAAATACTAATTTATTATGTACAGTGAAGCTTTGAAGTGTGAAGACAAAGTGTTACTTCTTAATTACGTCTAATTAGATGTTTCTAATCTTTATTTAGAATAATTTGTTGGGTTTTTGTTTTTATTATTTTGTTTAAGATAAATAGGAATCTACGTAGTGTAAGAAGCATTAATTTTCATAGATACATATGATATAGCTTAAATTTTCTTAAATAAATATTATAATAGAGATAAAGATAATATAGATTATAGTCAATGAATTCAGCTTATAGGAAGTCTCATATTTACCATATCTCTACGCTTCGGCTCCACACACAGAGGTAGGTCCAATGTCTTTCTTTATTCCAAATTTCCAGTCAATTTGGTCCCAGTTTTGTCATATTTGAAATTTGATTATCATTATGAAATTTAATTATAATTTAAAATTATTCGTGTAAATTAATCCATAATTATATGCTATTGAAATTTTCAATTATTCACATGTATATAATGCTAATTTACCTAATATTTATATATAGAGGTTGTGGTTTTGGAGTTATTTTATTTTATTATATTAAAGAGAAAAATAAAAAAAGTTTGACATCTGGGGTTGTTCTGCGAATTTTGTCAAGTGAGGAAAATAAGACCAAATTATTTGTCAAAAGATAAAGTTTTTGGTCCAAATACATCAATGCCAGTCCAACTTGTGTACCCGCTCTCTTCTCAATTTCCACATATTTTATATATACATATATATATATATATCTTAAATTATTTTAAGGGTTATGTACAATTCAGTTTTGAATAGAACCGAGATCAAATAAATTTAATTTTTATTTTTCAATATTAAATTAAATTATATCAAATTTATAAAAATGTTGGATTATATCGATTGGTTATTTTTATTTTTAAATTTTTATATTTTATATAAATCAATAAATTAATTATAATATTATTTATTTAATTTTATTCAAATTTTATAAAGTTCGAAAATAGTTTTTTTTCTAATATTTTTTATTTACCATCAAATTACAGTTAGACATTAAAATTAAAATTTAACTATTTTATTCTTAAATTTATAAATTAATTATAATTTAATTTAATTTAATATAAAAATCAATTTTATTTAAATTTTATATTAAATAAAAAATTTAAATATATAATATATTCATTTAATAAATTAAATATAAATTAATTAATTAAAATAAAAATATCTTTTTTACTCGCTCTTCTATCATGTTAAATTCAATTTAAGTTTTATTCCCATCTCACTTTATCAAATTAATACAATCAGAAATATAGTTACAAAAATTATAATAAATTAAGTTATTAATTTATTCTATTGATATTTGGGTAAATGATTATTCTCCAAATATGTATAGGTGTATTTCTATCATTGTTTTTTCATATTATTTTCATATATATATATAAAAAGTGTCTTTCAAACTTTAGGTAATCAACCAATCGAATTATGTTTTAAGTTTGTAAATTTTCAAAAATAAAATTTTTCAAAAATAAACCAAAATTATGAGCATAACTCTCATTTTACAATGTATAAATTTTATTTTAAAAGGCTGTCCTGTCATGAATTTTTTTAAAGTTCCTAAATATATATATATATATATATATATATATATATATATATACGTGTAAAAGAGGGGATGTTGATTATTTTGAATTTTTTTTAAATTTTAAATTTGTACAAATTTATAAATTTAAAACAAAATTTGGAATTTATTAATTTAATTTAATTTTATTTGTTAAAAGATTATTGTTATTAGTATTTGTAATTTGGTTGAAGGATATTATTGTCTTTTTACTCTTAGTTTGTCTTAGATATAAATTGTTTCTTTATTTATCTTTTGTAGTCTTCTTTGGAGAAACTCATGAAATTTCTTTCAATATGAAACACATTTTCACATACGAATTATCATGAATCGGAGTTAAGGTTTTATGAAACAAGTAAAGGTTTTACGAAACAAGTAAATGTGTGTGATTACTCTTTCTTTAGATTTATTATCATCCATTACTATCATGAGTTATATATTTGTTATATGTTTCCACATTTGACTAGCATATTGATTGAAGTCTTGGTTTGAATACGGAGACGGTATTTAAGATTTGTATTTGGTGTGTCTTCTGTAGTCTTTCTGATATTGTGATGCTCAGGTGAAAGGTCTCGATAGTTAGTAACGATAATACAAGACGATTTAACATATTGATAAATTATTTTTTTTAAAGGAGGTAATATCACTACTGATTTAAAGGGGAGGATTTTTGGGGTATAAAATCCTATACCACATCAGTAATACAAGAACAAATTCATCCAAACTTGACCTGATTCAAAGCGAACATTAATGTGGAGTTAATAAGAGGCTCCAACGACCAATAATATGGGTTGCCTACACTCCGTGCTCTGCACTTATCTATTTCCCTTTGAAGTGCAATCATTTCAAGTAATGTACCTATGCCTTCATATATAGGCATAGTAGGGATCATTTTAATATCAACCAACTTTAAAACGGTATAAAGTATTGCATATATTATTATCTTACCACTTTCTTTTTTTTTCCTTTTAATATTTTCATTTTTGTCATTAAATTTTTATTCATTATATGAATCTACTAATTATTATTTTCATATAAATATCAAATTTAAATGTCTATCAAATCTAAAATATTTATATTACTTAATTTTTTCTTTTAAATATTTTAAAAAAAATTGGACATTTATAAATATACGCAAATATTTTAAATAATATTAAAAATATATAAAAAAAATTATGTGAGATATTTAAAATTTATATATATATATATATAGATAAATAGATATAGAATATTCAAACATCAACTCTTATAAAATGGAATAAAATATGTAAAATTGAATAAAAGCTGAATAATATTATCCAATTCATATTTATAACCTCAACTGTCTCTGTATATGGATTTTTTTCCTCTTATCGGAAAATCCAGTATACACTACAGCCAATTTAGTCCAATTTTACAAAAACCTAACGCGAAAAACATAATCACATTATCCCACTACCTTCTTTCTTATCAAAAACAATAAGCATCAAACCAACATAACTAAACTAAACTCCACTTCAGTTGACAATTACCATAACTTGATTGAACCTGTCTCTTCTGTTTCTTTATCATTTAAAAACACAGCACAAAATCACGACTTAAAATCAAATCTCCAACCACCATTCATATATTTGCCCAACTTGCCAACTTGTAAACTAAACAGTATTTTAAGAGTTGAATTTGGATTAATATAGACATGCGGTGTGTTAGGATTTTGACGAAAATTCGGGTATATTCAAATATCCATAATTGGTTGATAATTAGGAAAAGACTCGAAAACTGTTTTGGAAGTGTTATATTTGATTAGAAATGGTATTTCCTAAAGAGGATTCTAATTAGGAAATAGATTTTGGAGAATCCTAAATAGGAAAAGGTTTTTTAATGGTTTAGGATTACTTTGTGACTAAGTAATCTAATGCTATAAATATGGTACTTGTATCTATTATTAGATATCCTGAGAGAACAATGTAGATCTAGTTGGTTAGGTTTGAGAGGTGCCCCATGGGGGCCTAGGAACCATGGAGACCATGGAGATCTTGAGTTATGTGATCGAGTCTTGTTATCCTATGAAAGCCATATTGGGAGAGCTTGTGTGTGAGACTATAACCAATGTAATTGGATTGGGGAGTGAGAGAGTGGTATTCTGGTTGTAACTGTTGCTTTATTGTTACATAGTGAATTAGTCTCTCGTCGTCCCGACGGCCGTGGTTTTTTCCCGTTTTGGGTTTCCACGTAAAAACATTGTGTATTATTTTCTATCTTTATTTCTTGCCTTGTGTATGTTGTTTTACTTTATGGTTACCAATACTCGTCTCCGCTGCAATGTATTACCGATTTGTTCAACAAATGGTATCGGAGCTAGCCGTGTTTTCTCAACACAGTGCAGACAACAAAAAGCAGTCAAAACGTTACTTTCAAAGGTTGGCATAGAGCCTCATTTGTGATATTCATTGGTGTCTGATACAAGACAATACACACCCATCACTTCGAATATCGAAAGCAACCTGCACTATTAGTGCAGTTTAATAACAGTGGTGTTTTGTTACATGTCTCTCTAAAACATGAGCTAGCTGTCTTCAACATTTTGATTGTTTTTTCTGATTAGTTTATGATATTTTTCGTCTTTGGTCACGTCACAGATTATGTCATTTTGAAATGCACCTAAATAAGACTGCTTGATTTAATCATGTGTGCCTTTGTTGTTAATAATATATGTGAATCATGTGTGGTATATATACATACATGTATAAAAGTAGCCAAGTTGATATAAAAAGGAAAAATAATACAAGCGATATTTGACTTTGGAGTCTGCTGTTATGTTTATCTGCATTGAATGTGACACAATCGGAATCTAATGGTGAAAAAAATAATGGGGAAGTCAACTACATATATGGAGGCAAATGGAAACACAACAGTTTCATTAATAGTGGAAAATTGATATTTGAACACCCGTCCATTGAAATAAATTAATGTAGAAGATTTTATGGTGGAGTTTAAAAGGATAATTTTACTTAAAGTTGAATTTTTGAAAAAAAATAATTTTATTTTTGGCCCTTTGAAATTTGGAATAAAATTTATAAATTTTAAAAGTTAAAAATTTTAAATAATAAATTAAAATGATTAACATATGCCTCATTCCCATTCCTGTAAATCTTTTACAGTGGGAAAGTTTGAAAAAAAACATAGAAAGTAATTAATTTTTAATACTATTTAAATGATACAAAAATTAATTTTGTTTAGATATTAATATTATGTCTAATATCAATAGTAAATTAAAATTATTTTTAAAAAATAGAGACTAAAATAAATTATCTAAAAAAAATAATTAACATGGCGGGGCGAGAACGAGGCAGAGCGGGGCGATCCCTTAATATCTTGACTCCTAGTATATAGGCAGCCTCACCCATATCCTTCATCTGAAAAGTTGTCCAACAACCAGTTTTTCGTTGACAGCAGAATGTCCTTGTTGTTACAAGCCAAGAGAATGTCATGTACATATAGTGATAGTAACACAAAACCGTCACTTGAATTCTTCACATAAACAAAATGGTCTTCTTGTGTCATTTGGAAACCATATGACATCACCGAGTCATGAAATCTCAGGTACCATTGCCTAGAGGATTGTTTGAGTCCATAAATAGACCTCAAGAGTTTACACACTTTATTTTTTTTGCCTTTAGTTATAAAACCCTCAGTCTGTTCCATGTAAATCTCTTCCTCTAGTCCTTCATTGAGAAAAGCGGTCTTGACATCCATTTGATGCAATTCCAAGTCCATATGTGCGACTAAGGCCAAGATTAGGCAAATAGAAGCGAATCTCACTACAGATGAAAACGTCTCCTCATAATCTATGCCATCTTGTTGGGTATAGCCTTTCGCCACCAATTTTGCCTTGTATCTCTCGATCGAACCATCAGCCTTCCATTTAATGCGAAGGACCCATTAATTTCCGATGGCTCTACGTTCTGACAGTAAGTCAACCAAGTCCCAAACATGGTTACTTTTTATCGATTTCATTTTCTCTTCCATGGCTTTCATCCATAGATCATTGTCGAGTGAATTGAGAGCTTATTTCACGTTCTTTGGTTCATCATTATTGTCTGAAGCCATCATGAACGTTTCCCCTTCAATCTCATAACGTCGTTAGGGAATGAGGACTCTTCTACTTCTTCGAGTCGATGACTCAAGCATTGAAGGATAAGAAATCTGTGCACTCCCACTGTCATGTACCAGTGGCGCTGATTCTTCAGGCACTTGTTCACTCCCACTAGGATTGATATCCATCTGTGGAGGAACTAAGTTCTCTGATTCGTTTTGTTCAAAGAAGGAAGTCTCTCTTTCTACTTCACCCCTCTTGGGGAATTCATTCTCAAGGAACACAACATCACGTGACTCTAATTCAGAAATGGTACCATCTGAATTTTCTCCTATCAGTACATATCCTTTGGATTGCTCGGGATATCTTATGAAAATACATCTTTTACCACTCGTACCTAGCTTCCCATATAGGCTAGAAAGATCATGTACATAACACGCGCACCCCGGGTGTTAGACCCTCACCATGTGGCTAAGTGAGATTAGGCCACAAAGGGCCTGGTTAGGTGGTCCCAAGCTAGGCCAAGGCATGTTAGGAGGCATGCCTAAAGTCATGTGGGATGACGTGGCTCAATGTTGGGGGGAAATCCTATGAGTTGGCTAAGTCAAGGAAAATGGATCAGACATGTGCGCACATGGCCATCAGGGTGGGCGCACATGACACTGGGATGGCTTGGTGGATTGGCGCATTTCGTAGTCAGTTATGGGCGCACATTGGTTGGATGAACACACACGCATGACTTGGAGGATTGGCGCATTCTGCAGGCAGTGATGTGCGCACATGGTTTGGAGGATTGGCGCATTCTGTAGGCAGTGATGGGCGCACACTAGCTAGATGAACGCGCGCGCATGACTTAGTGGATTGGCGTATTCAGCTGGTGCAGATGTGCGCTTGGGTGAGGAAAATGAGCGCATATGGGTTTAGACAGACGTGCGCATGGGCGAGGCATACGTGCGCATGGGCGAGGCATACGTGCGCATGGGCGAGGCATACGTGCGCATTTTTGTTGGCTACTTGGCTCAAGGATTGGCGCAGATTGGCTAAACCATGCAAGAGAGAACAAGCGCAGTTGACAGGCACCATCGTGGGCTGTTGGTTGTGCATGAGTAATCTTGAAGTGGGGCGACTACAAGGAATACAATGCGTAGGTTCTTGTGTGATGCGCATGGTTGGGAAACCATGCGACCTGTTGGCTGAACAATGCGGGTAAATGTTAAAAACCATGCGAGTTATGTCAGAACCATGCGAACAATGAACAGAACCATGCGACTAAGGCACAGAACCATGCGAGCTTGGAGGGAACCGTGCAAGCTGGATAGATTTACTTTATGCTTGACACGTGGCTGGATCTAATCCGTTTGGTTAACAGTTATCTTTGAGAGAGTGGGTTGTTGACAAGGATTGATGACTCATAGGCGGTTATGACCTATTTATGTGTAATAGAGTAGTTTTAAGTCATGGGCTGGGTGGTTATTGGGGTAGATAACTGCTTGTAACTGATCTTGTATTCATTTAAATAGTAATCTGATTGTATTTAAAAAACGGAGTTAGTGCTCACTGTTTGTAAGCTTGTAAATCATATTTCCTAGTTTAATAAGAGTATTGAATTGGGTTGGGGGTGAATCCCCATACATGCTTGTGTTGTTTTATCTTGGTTTGTTGAATTTGTAGTGTGCAAATTGTGTGGGTTGGCCTAGGCTGGTTTTGTGGGTAGACTGGGCTAGTGCGTGAGCCCAGTGGGGCAAAAGAAAACAAGCAAGTGAAACACTAAGTGTTAGGCAATGGCATTCAGAGAAACACATCTTCTAAGGCAAGGAAGAGTTGGGAGAGGGCTGACTAGAGTTGGAATTCTAGTGCCAACACCCTTAATAGATATAGCTAAAAATTAGGGGTGCGATAAATGGTATCAGAGCCTAATTGGCTCAATTTCGTGGTTAAAAATCTGAGATTGTAGTCTGGAGTTGGGGTGAGATGGACTTACCAGCGTCTCTGTTGCAGCGCTTGGGTCAGACGGAAAGGGTTATTGGTATGTACTCTGATTCTTTTGGTGGGATGGCCAATTTGGTGATAGAATTGCAGGAAAGGGTGAGTATTCTGCAGACACAATTCAGTGATATGTTGTCAATTTCGGAGACAAAGATAGCAAGGCTCACTGAGGAAAATTCTGCCATCATTAACAACCAATAGAGTTGAATTTCAGTGCTCCAAGATGAGGTAATTCTCTTGAGGAAAGCTTTGCTGAATTTATCTGATGGGACAGGAGTTCAATCTTATCAAAAATTAAGATACCTGAACCAAAGCCATTCAACGGGAGTAGAAATGCAAAGGAGTTGGAGAACTTCTTATGGGATGTTGAACAATACTTTAAGGCAGCAAGGGTGCCTGACGTGGAGCAAGTGTCCATAACCAGTATGTATCTCAGTGGGGATGCCAAGCTTTGATGGAGAACCAAGATTTGAGAAGACTTGAATGCTGGCAGGCCGAATGTAGATACATGGGAGATGTTGAAGAAAGAGCTGAGGGATCAGTTTCTACCCTGTAACACTTCTTGGGTTGCAAGGGATGCATTGAAAAAGTTGAAACAAACATGATCTATTAGAGACTACGTGAAGGAGATTAGTTCGTTGATGTTGGACATCAAGAACATGTCTGAGGAGGACAAAATGTTTAACTTTATGTCTGGCCTACAATCTTGGGCTCAGACAGAATTGAGAAGAAATGAGGTGAAGGATATTCCTACTGTCATGGTTGTTGCTGAAGATTTGGTAGATTATAGGATGTCTAGCAGTGCTTCAAAATTAGAGAAAAGGAAATCTGATTCGAAAAAGGAAAAAAACAAGGAGGGAAAAAGAAAATCATCCAAGGATCAGGACCAAGAGGAGAGCACCTCGTCTAAGGAGCTGGATATTGCAGCAAGTAAGTACAGTGGGTGCTTTATTTGTGCAGGTCCTTACAGGGCTCGGGATTGCCCTAAGGAGGAGAAAATTGCTGCATTGATGATCCAAGAGAATTCCGATGAGTCTCTTACTGCGAGAATGTCCCCTTTGCAGCTTATCAACACAAATACATTGGACTCTGTGGAAGGCTACGAAGAGCTGATGTTTGTGCAAGCAACGCTAAATGGGTTTCTTGTGAACACCATGTTAGATACAGGGGCTACAAGCAACTTTTTAAGCAAGGAGGTGGCCGATGACTTGGGCTTACAATTGATGGAGACAGATGTGGTCGTGACTTCCAGCAATGGGACAGCGAACAACTGCATGTGGGAGATGCTTTATAACCTTAGGTGTGGGTTCATGGAAAGCAAATGCTTGGTTTACAATGGTGCCTCAACAACAATACAAGTTGATCTTGGGCATGGATTTTTTTATCCAGGCCATGGTACTATTGATTCCTTATCTTGGAGGGCTGGCCATTTGTGATGAAGATTCTTCTTGTTTCATGAAGCTCGAGCAGAAATTCCAGTAGAAACCAAAGAGAAAGAGAGCAAAGACTTTGGAGAGTGATGTTGCCGCTCGAAGGATGAGATTAATCAATACTACTCATGGAAGGTCAGTGAGGGCTGATAGGCACTTTAGTGAGGCGCATGTATGGAAAGCTATTGTGGGCTTGAGGAAAAATGGAAGGAGAGAAACAGTAGGGACTGTTAGTAACTGTAGCAGCTTGAAGCTTAAGACTACAAGGAGCAACTTGAACATGTATAAATTTCAAGGTGGTGCTCAGGCTATTGCCAAACCAAAGTTGGATGGCTCCAACAAGAGAAGTGTTAACAAGAACTGTGTGGGTGCACACCCAGGTTCAAGGAGGCCTCAAGAGAAATCTGTAGCTCATGTAGGGTATACACCAAGGGAGTTGCAGGTGAGAGGAAAAGGAAAAAATAGAGAGGTTTACACAACGAGGACGTTGTCAGCTTTGAGCGGGGGTGGTTTGTTAGACCCTCACTATGTGGCTAAGTGAGATTAGGCCACAAAGGGTCTGGTTGGGTGGTCCCAAGCTAGGCCAAGACATATTAGAAGGCATGCTTATAGTCATATGGGATGACATGGCTCAGAGTTGGGGGAAAATCCTATGAGTTGGCTAAGTCAAGGAGAATGGATCAGACATGTGCGCACATGGCCATCAGGGTGGGCACACATGACACTGGAATGACTTGGTGGATTGGCGCATTTGGTAGTCAGTGATGGGCGCACATTGGTTGGATGAACGCACGCGCATGGCTTGGAGGATTGGCGCATTCTGCAGGTAGTGATGGGCGCGCAAGGCTTGGAGCATTGGGGCATTCTGTAGGCAGTGATGGGCGCACACTGGCTGAATGAACACGCGCGCATGGCTTAGTGGATTGGCGTATTCTGCTGGTGCAGATGCGCACATGGGTGAGGAAAATGCGCATATGGGTTTAGACAAATGCGCGCATGGGCGAGGCAAACATGCGCATTTTTGTTGGCTACTTGGCTCAAGGATAGGCGCAGATTGGCTAAACCATGCGAGAGAGAACAAGCGCAGCTGACAGGCACCATCGTGGGTTGTTGGTTGTGCATAAGTTATCTTGAAGTGGGGCAGCTACAAGGAATACAATACGTAGGTTCTTGTGTGATGCACATGATTGGGAAACCATACAACCTATTGGCTGAACAATGTGGGCAAATGTGAAAATCCATGCGAGCTGTGTCAGAACCATGCGAACAATGAACAGAACCATGCAAGCTTGAAGGGAACCATGCGAGCTGGATAGATTTACCTGATGCTTGACACGTGGCTGGATCTAATCCGTTTGGTTAACAGTTATCTTTGAGAGAGTGGGCTGTTGACAAGGATTATAGGTTGGCAACTCGATCTTATTATAAGATCCTAAAATCCCCTTTTTTTGCCAACCTGTTCATTCTATCTTGTCCTATATGACCAAGTCTAGCCTGCCAAGTGGAAATATCAATATCACCAGATGCAACAAGAGTAAAACTAGTATCATTATCGACATAAGAAAGGTTCACATAATCATCAATGCAAAGATAAATAAATGCATCAGCCATTCATCAGAACCAATGAAAACAGAGTCATAATACAAACTCAAAACTTTTGATTCAAACACAAGTTTATATCCAAAAGTCATTAAAACAGAGACTGAAACGAGACTATGTCTAATATTATGAGCATAGAGGACATCATGTAGTAGTAAAACGTGGCCGCTTTGCATCCTCAGTTTGCAAGTGCCGATCCCTTTTACTTCAACTCGTGAGTTGTTCCCCACATATATCCTTCTAGTACCATGCGGTATGCGTCGGTACTCTACGAACGCTCCTCTGTCTCTAGCTACATAGTCGGTTGCCCCTGAGTCTATAATCCACATAGAATAAGACTCGGCAAGCAAAACGGTGCTAGAAACAAAAGCATTAGACATGTTAAGATCATAATAGAATACCTCTTTCTTCGGCTCGGTACAATCACGAGCGAAGTGTCCCATCTTGTTACAATTGTAACACTTGATCTTGCTCATGTCTCTCTTCTGCCCCTTTCCACGTCTGACCTTCTTTCGAGTGTTTTTAGTCCCAGGCTTATTAGGATTCTTCGAATCCTTATCTTTCTTACTGCTCTTATTACCCCTCTTGCGCTTAGCATTAGTGCCCTACACACATTAGAATCAGCCATGTAAAGCTGACCAGAGGATTTTGCCGCCTCTAGGCGCTCATCCTTGAGTTCTACATGACGGAGATATCATCAAACGTTTTTATGTTATCATTATGTGTCATGTTTATCTTCATGTTTTCCCAACTGTTTGGGAGGGACTTTATCACTGCCTGCATTTTTTGCTCATCCATCAGGACATAACCGGCTGATTTCAACTCACGGATCATGTTAGCCATCTCACGAAGATGTTGACGTATAGTATGATCACCGCGCTTACGATAAGTATCAAACTTAATCATCAGCCGTCGGAGCATGGTGGTTGAAGTCCCACCATATTTGACCTTGAGTGCTACCCACATAGCCTATGCAGTGTAGTAATCCTCAAAAGCACACATTAGGTCATCAGCCATACTCGACAGTATGGTGATGCGCGCAATGATATTCTTGCGCTTCCAGGACAAATAGGCGTCCATATCACGTCTTGCTTGTGCAGTTGAACCATGCGCTGGTTCGACCATCGTGTTCGAAAGGGTCTCGAGAGCTTATTGCTCCTCGAGGATATACTGGATCTTGCGATGCCAGATATCGTAATTGTCTCCATTGAGTTTGTCACTCTTGTTCAACTCAGTGACAATAGATTTAGTAGTAGACGCCATCACTGACAAGCACCAAAAAGACACATAAGACCATCTATATTTAATCTAGCATAATCATCTGATAATAATATAAATGCACTAGCTAAAACAATCAGAAACTCATTGAATCAATCTGAGGGGGAATCGAAGAAGATAGGCAATCTACCCAATCACCATCCTTATCCTCAAACTTCATCAACTCGTTAATCACGCAGTGTGCAAACAAGTCTAAGCATGCAAGTCTAGAACATCCAATAAATTATTCACCAACTAAGGAATAATCAAAAAGAATTCATGTAAAAAAATATACATCTCTATAATATATTAAATAAAAAGTGCATACTAAATAGTTCAAAAAACATGAATAACTTTTAAAAATATAGTCTATGGATAGTCCTCTGGGTCCCAATCGGAAGGTGTGAGAGGGGTGTATTTTGGCTCAGGTTCGTCGTCGTCTAAATCAACTACTATCATCTCTTCGTCGCTATTCCACTCGGTGACCTCCTCCTCTACTCCAGCCCATTGGGCTTCCTCCTCCTCTTCACCATCCCACTCGGGGATTTCCTCTTCTTCACCATTCCATTGGGCTACATCTTCCTCAGGTTCGATTTCATTATCGAACTCATCATCTGCCTCATTTTGCTGCTCCAACTCAACTTTGGCAGCCGCTTGCTGCTTTGCAAGTATGTCATCCATGAAGTTGATGTTCTCTCCAGGCACATAAGCTCCATGCACTTGCGGAAACGGTGGAGGTGCATAAGCTTGAGCAAACGGGTGTTGCTGACGGGTGTCGAATCCGTCAATATAAATTTAACCTGCAATACAAATAAACTTGTAGTAAACAGGGTCAATCCCACAGAGAACGGTTATCAATTGTGTATTGTATACTGACCAAGTAATGTAAATGGGGGTTTGAAAAGTGGATTTGGATTGAATGCTAAAAACGCTAAATATTAACAATCAAATATATTAAAAGACCCAGCTAACTGATCATTTAATTAATGTGTTGATCATTGATTCAAAAGATATCTCTATCGATTTTAATAACCACAGTTATAGTTATTGACAACGTGCCTAACAACCAATCTTTTCCTTAGTTATTAGACTGACCGGGTACGACCTTTCGAATCAATCACTAATCTAACACGTAGATTGCAATATGAACTAGAAAAGACCTATGGTCATAGCCAATGAATCAGTACGACAGTTCTTGAACTATGATTGTGGAACCTCAACACTACCTAGGTCAGATTAATTACGAATTATCTAACATGCAGTGTATTAGTCTACTCAATTAACCAATCGCGCGCTTAATCAATTAATCAAATAAAACTAACATGACCTTAGCTATGGGCACAGAATGACCTTAACTATGGGCACAGAGATTACACAAATATTAAAAGATAAAGCAACGAAGCAAAGATCTCACAACACGAATTAATTAAATCAATCGTTTACTGGGCAGACTAGTTTTTAGCACCCCATGGGCGCAATCAACATCATTGTCTAAAATAAAACTAAACGTACAAAAAGAAGAAAACAGATAGAAAAACTAAAGCTGATTCCTTCTCAAAGTCTTTTCAGAAAATAAAAGATCCTCCAATAAACTGTTCTGTAGAGTAAATATACTCCGTTAAGAAAAATAACAAAACCCATCAAATCTCCTCAAAATCCTCTCTAGTATAATCTCTTATTTAACTTTTGAAAGATGTGAAAGTTTGTCTTCAATCCTTGACTTTTTGCATTTTTGGTCTTTAATCCCAAAAAACTTCATAATTTGCACAAATGCCTCCAAACTGTTCATATTCACAAAAATAGGGCAAATTAGTATAAAATCACAATAATGTCCTCAAAATAACTAATAAATAGTGCATAAATGTTGCACATATGGTGCTTAATCAGTTGCTCAGGAGGATGAGGAGGAACAAAAGCTTGAGAAACCGGATGATGCTCAGGATACATTGGGACCAGTGGACGAACCATCGGAGGATGCTGAGGAGGTGGTGGACTGAAATAATATCCCGCCGGGGGGCGTGGATGGGGAATAGGTGGTGCCCATTTAAATCCCATCGGCTGATGTGGAAGTGGAGGTGGTGGAGCAATCGGATGCTGCTGCTGGACTAGGTGAGCATGTCTAAAAGGACGTGGCACCATCATGTGAGAAAGTTCAGGAGGTAAAATGTAGACAATGGCTGGTGCAAAGTGCCTATTCGGATGCTGAGCAGCCCTTTCAGTGGGGACCCAGAAGTCGTTGTCCACAACATAACCATATCTGTGAACCACAACTTGTGCAAAAAATCAAATGCACATACCATAAACATGCAAACGACATTAGAAAAAAATAAATAATAAAAAAAATACCTTTGTAAATAGAAAATAATAATTTAAAAAATTTTCCACAAAATTGCATGCTAAACAACTCAAAAATGGCATAAAATGTTAGACTTAAATAAAATAAAAAACTAAAAATTTTGGGGCAAAAAAATATATATTTTTGAATTTTTTTTTCTCGGTCGTCGGCAGTGGTGCGTGGCGGTCACGCGCCGCGCCGGCCAGGGTAGCGTGGCTGCTGCACGCGCCAGCGACACATGGCGCGCCGAGGCGTCGCCGCGTCAACTGCACAGTCAGTCTTTAGGGCTAACGTGGCTGCCACACAGGTGGCCACGTCAGTGTTGACCTGTGCGCAACGTGGCGCATGGTGTCAGCATGCCCAGTCAGTAGAAATGCTGACGTGTTGACACGTCAGTGCTAACTAGAGCGCTGACAGGGGAGTAGGGCCGCCCCTTTGCGCTTCACGCGCTCGCCTAGAGCGTGTGTCCCACGCGCCGCCTTGCCATCGTACGACGGCGATCGGGTCGGTTGTCGTCTGCTTCTCTCGCCGTCCTTTTTCTAGCCGTGTTGTAGGTTGTTGTCTTCGGGACTCCGGTCGTCTGCGGCGAACTGCACTCTCCGCTGCTGTGACTGGGTATTTTCTTCAAATAGTAAATCATTAGTGTTGTTTGGGTTTGATTTTTTCAAATCTGTCCCCAATTTTCGAAAGAACATAACTCCTTCATTTCTTATCGAAAAAATTCATATTATATATCGACGGATTCGTTATTCGAAAACGAATCCAATGATATGTAATTAGCATATGAAAAAAATTTGTGTAATTAATTAAATACCAAAAACAGCCACAAAAATCACATGCAAGATTCAATTTCCAGCACTTAGTTTACCTTTTATTCATGCAAAAATAAAAATGGCAGAGTCACTACGACCAACAACAGTAATATAGACATGCTCTGATACCAATGTTGATCCTATAGGCAAATAAACAGTCAACATACATAATAAGCGGAAATAAAGAACGAAAGATTACTGTCAATCGGTCGGCGGCGAATCTCTTGGAAACACCACTCAAGTCACCGGTTAAGAACCCCAACGAGAACGAATGTGGAAACTACTTCTCTTCAACTCTTGGAAACCTTTCAATAGATTTCACTTTGCAAACACTGTTTGCGATTAATGTTGTTTCAGAATGCACTGAGATTCTGAGACTTTGGGATGATTGAAGAGTGAAGAGGAGGACTCTATTTATAGTAGTCCATAGCTAGTTCACTTGAATTAGAACTGATTTGAATTCAAATAGGAATTCTTATCAGATAACAATCTTACTTATCCATTACTTAATGGACAAGTAAGAGACTTGAGTTGGGCTTATGTTGGGTGGACCAATCACCCAGACCCACGTCAATATAAGGCTTGGGCCAATACAATAAAAAGCCCCATGTCCAACATAAATTTTATAAGTATATAAAAAGAGATTATTAATAAAATATAAAATATAGTGACACTACAATATTTTACCATGAATCTACTTCTATTGGATTCTTCCCCCGCCACGGTATAATATGTAATTCAAAATTATGTATATATTGTTGGACCCATTCTAGGTGTGGAGTCTCTACCTTTGGTCGCATGGATCAATTTACTTAATGACTATAGGATGACCCCTCTTATTTGATTTCCTTTTGCTTACAAACAATATGCGATCAATCAATGTGAATCAAATATATGATCCATATTCACATTCCTTATGCTATCGATTTAAAATGACCTAATGTTTATATTCTTTGTAGTGAACCTGGTGTTATCCAACAATGTTGGCCTAACACATTTTACTGATATGGTCATCGCAGGATCGCACTTATGGTGGTTGATAATTGATCTTTCGATTAAAACCATGGGTCTCTCTAAGGTTGTTAATTGTGATTACATCAAGAGACCTTAATGGACCTTTTGGTTGAAGCCATTACTTTCCCTTCCTTTGTTGAAACTTCAACCACCTTACCTGAGCTTCAAGTAATTAACTTAACCACTTGCCCAAGCAAGTGGGATTCGGCCTAGACAATCCTACTCCAGGCTACTAGACCTGTTAATGGATCATCTTTTGTAGACGTTAGATATAAATATGGTAAGATTTCTTAACTACAAGTACTCACAAACCCTCTATCTTACACCGAGCAGTAATTTTCTCATTCTTCTACGAGAATATCCCATTGACTTGAGCGTTTGAACGGAGTGCCAATGGGCAATACTACATCAATGTTCTAAGCTCTTTTCCTCTTATTTATAGGTTATCAGAGATCTGAGTAAGAAGTCATTAGCACTACACTCTAATGGGTCGAAGGTCCCATATTTCAACACCCTATCAGTTTGACTAAGGGTGCCAGTTTAGGTCAAATATGACGGGTCGACATGGCACCAACAAATCCATTTAGAGTTTAATAGGTTGACACAAAAGAATTAAAATTAACATGATAATCCATTAAACTATTAATTTATTATATATAAATTTTTATATTAAATATATGATAATAAACCTTTATTTATTTATTTTTTTATATTTTTATACTATATTTATCATATTTTAGTTTAATATTACAATAATCTTATTTATACTTAGTATTATATTTATAATAAAATTATATTATCTTTTTGAAAAAAGAGATCAAATGAATCGTTACGAATCGATACGATAATAAATAGATTAGTGTCGAATTAATACTGACACCATATGATAACACGATTTGTTAACTGGCTTCTACTATAGTTTTTTTTTTCTCTTTTCCAATCAACAATGATGAATACAAAATTTCAGATGTCCATGTTGAAGTTTATGACTAAGTCAATAAAGACCTATTCATTAAGTTGTTGGAGATAATTTAGGTTGTAAGAGATAATATTGTTGATTTATCCTTCTATTACTTGTTTCCAGGTATTTCTGACTGTTTGTACCAATGGTTGGTAGATGTAATGGCAATTTAAAGTCAAGTTAAAGTTCAAATAAAGTATCACTTTGAAATCTAATTATTTGCATTTATATTTTATATGTTGTTTAAACTCTACAATTGGTATCAGAGCTCACTGGCCCTGAGAAAAAGAAGTAGCAAACTTCGAGTGATCAAACACCGGAGAAAAAGAAGTAGCAAACTTTGAGTGATTAAACACTGAGTGAGGATTCGAGTGATCGAACACTATGAGACTTTGAATGATTAAATACTGTGTGAGGATGAATGACGATAAAACTTTGACGAAAATCTCGCACTTCGATGGAACTCTGGATCTTGAAAATTCCAGAAGGATTAAAATTACTAGAATCACATTAATTAAAATCTCGAAACTCAGAAAGTTACAGAAATTTCTGTATGAATTAAAATAATCTGAACAAGTATGATATAATTATTTTAGTGAACATACAAGAAAAGACGGATATTTGAATAATATCATTTCTCAAAGTATTTTTCTAAAGATATCTAAATTTTCCATTGTAGCAATTTGTGGTGATAAATTTGAACACTTGAAGAAATCAAACAAAATGCTGAGTGTTCCAAAAGGGATTTTTAAGATTAAAGATTTGGGAAAATAAAAATTATCTTGGCCTGGAAATTGAGCATAAACCAAATAACATTTTGGTTATTAACTATCATATATTGAAAACTTTAGAAAAGATTCAATATGAATAATGTTCATCCATTAAGCACGTCAATGATTGTTGAAACACTTGATTTGATCCCTAGAGAGATCCATCCCAATCAAGGAAGGAGATAATATATGTCTGGTCCTCTTCTATGTATTTATTTTATTGAGTTTTTATGACAAAATTTTAACGAATCGAAAATTGTGGAATTCAAGAGGTTGTGTTGTAAACGTGAGTTCTAAATTATTGGCTTCTACTATCATCAAATGTGAATACACATGTCAATTTTATTATATGCATTTAAGATAAATGTCATATTATATATCTGTTCTATGCATGTAAGACAGATGTCATATTATATTTATGATTCATCTTATTCCAAAGAATTTATGTATACGTGTAATCGTATCATTAATGAAAATACACAGATCTATCAGCTTGTTGGAATCAATTATTCTTTACCTCAGTGGCGGAGCCAGTCCAGGGCTAACATGGGCTTTAGCCCTTGGCTGACCCACCAAAATTTTTAAGTACATAAATTAAATTTATTTTAGTTTTTAATATTTTTAGGTTGAATCACACCAAGATAAGAGCACAATCATCGAAAGAACATGTACATATTAATCTAACACACATTGAAACACAAATCAGAGTTTTCGATTATCGAGAAGTCAACTATTACATCTTTTATCATTTGTTGTTTTTGTCTCTTATGCGGTTTGTTTTATTCTCTTAATTTCTATGATCGTATTTATTTAAAATTTTACTTTTAGGGTTTTTCAATTTTGAATTAACTATTTTTATTAATTCTTAGAGTTCATACATACATCATAATCGCAACATACATTGAAACACACATCAGAGTTTTCAATTTTCAAGAAGCCAACTATTTCGTCTCTTATTGCCGATTGTTTTCGTCTCTTATGTGGTTTGTTTTCTTCTTTTAATTTAAATACCAGAATGTTTTAAAATTTATTTTAAGAGTTTTTCAATTTTGAATAACTATTTTTTTAATTTGTAGGGTTTCACCATTGGCCGCCGGTGTTGCTACTTCTTGACGAGCGGACTTCATTTTAAACAGGTAAACACATTTTATGCTTTGATTAGTTAGATTATATTAGTTTTTTTAATTAAAATATATATTTGAAATTTAATTAAATATTTAATATTTGTAAAATTGCTTCAATTAAATAATCAATTTGATTCAGAAGTTGAATGTTAGAATTAAGTGTTATTATTTTTTTATTTTTTATTTTTTGGATTGATGAAATTGCAACTTAGATAATTTTGATTGTTGAATATTTGAACTGAATTTTATAAAAGTACATTGTGAAATTAAGATAATTAGATTGAAATTAATATGAAAATTCATTGTGTAATTAGAATTTGTTTAATTTGATTTGTGAATTAAGTGTTATTTTTTTTCAATTAAATGTTCATAATCGAATTTTCTACTAAATTAGGAGTGAAGATGGAAAAGTTTTTTTCAAAAATTAGAAATCTTAAGGATGTAGAAGTGAGTGCTAGAAAAAATTTGAGTGATACAAGTGAAAAGTGAGCACGAGTAGAGTTAGTTGATGATGAGATTATTATTGATCCTGCATTACGGAAGCCTGTACATGAGTATGCTCCTCAATTAGAGGTGAAATTAGAAGAAAATACGTTCTTCATGGTCCTTGTCAACCACGAGCACATGAGTTTCCGACAACCCAATTCGGAAAAATAAATAGGAAATTTCAACCGCATTGGTATAATGATTTTCCATCGTTAGAGTATAGTATGTCCAAAGATGCTATGTTTTGCTTTTATTGTTATCTTTTTAGAGGAGATAAAGGAACAAAATATGGAGATGAAGTGTATACAAATACAAAAAGGGGATTTCGTAATTGGAAGAATGCATTGGAAAAATTTCGAGAGCATGTAGGCGAGGTTTGCAGCTCTCACAATGATGCTCAAACACGATATTTAGCTTATAAGGACTAAGGCAAAGTATTTTACATAGCCTTTTTAATGCAAGAAGTAAAATAAATGAATCCTATCGCATTTGACTTATAGCGAGTTTGGATGTTGTTCGGTTACTTCTTCGAAATGGGTAGCCTTTCCGTTGACATGATGAGTCTGAGGGTTCATTATATAGGGTAATTTCTTAGAAACTCTCAAATGGTATGGCGAGCGTTGTCTAGGTGTTGGAAAGGAAATTTTAAAAAATGCTCCAAAAAACAATCAGCTTACTTTCCCTGACATTCAACGTGATCTCATTAATACGTGTGTAGAAGAAACAAGATTAGCCATTATAAATGATATTGGAGATCTTGTTTTTTTTTATATTGATAGATGGGGACCGAGATAGTTCAGTGAAGGAGCAAATGACTTTTGTTTTAAGGTATGTAAACTAACATGGAGAAGTGGATGAGCAATTTGTTGGAGTTGTTCATGTTAGTGACACTTTTTCTCATACATTGAAAAATGCAGTTGATAGCTTTTTAACACAATATAGATTATCGATGTCGAAAGTTAGAGGGCAAGGATATGATGGCGCATGAAATATGTGAGGAGAGCTTAATGGATTGAAGACACTCATCCTGAATGAGAATCCATGCGCTTGGTATATTCATTATTTTGCTCACCAACTACAATTAGTTATTGTGAGTGTTACAGAGGAACTCCAAAGTGTGAGTCAATTCTTTAATTATGTTTCCATGATTGTGAACCACGTTGGTGCTTCTTGCAAACGACAAGATGCTCTTCGACAAAAACAACATGATCAAGTATGTAAACGTATTCAAAAAAATGAAGTTTCAACTGGAACTGGAATGAATCAAGAAACAAGTTTACCTCGATCAGGTACTACTCGTTGGGGTCCCCACTTTAGAACCACTGTACGACTTATAGATATGTGGGATTCTGTGTTTAAAGTGCTACAAAATATATGTGAAGATGAGACGGATAAAAAACTTCGTGGAGTTGTGGATGGTTTGATTGAAAAAATGGAAACTTATGAATTTGTGTTCATTGCTCATTTAATGAAGAGTATTTTAGCGATGAGTTCTAGCTTATCATCTTATTTTCAACAGAAAGATCAAGACATTGTAGCTGCCGTTGGTTTAATTCATACAACAAAATTGATGTTACAACAATTGAGGAATAATAGTGGGAGCAGTTACTTGAAGAAGTTAATTCTTTTTGTTCTAAACATGGCATTTTTATCCCTAACATGGAAGCTAATATGCCTACTCGTGTTCTCTACAAGCAATGTACATTTTACCATCACTTTCGTGTTGGAGTTTTTTGTCAGGTTCAAACTATTTAAATTAATTTTGATTTTAATTAGTATTTATATCTTTGGTTTATAATGATGAATATAATTTTTTTTATATGTTAGGTCCTTGATCATATTGCTTCAAAGATGGACAATCGTTTCACTGAGGCAAATAGCGAGTTATTACTGTGCATATATTGTCTATATCCCAAAAACTCATTTTCTAATTTTGATGGATCAAAACTACTCTGACTTGCGGAGTTATATCCATTGGATTTTTCTTCTGCCGATAGAATGGAGCTTAAAGAGCAATCAAAATATATATTGTTGAAATGAAACGAAATGAGAATTTTCTTCATCTTGATGAAATTGGTACTCTTGCAAGGAAAATGGTTCAGTTTAGTCTTCATCGAGCCATTCGTTTGGTGTTTCGACTTGTTAAATTGACTTTACTTTTACCAGTTGCAACGACTAGTGTTGAAAGAGTCTTTTCAGCAATGAAGAACATTCAGACGGATTTGCGAAACAAGACGGGAAATAAATTACTTAATAATTGTATGATTTGTTAAATCGAGAAAGACGTATATCTGAAAATTGAGAATGAAAACTCGTAAAAATTTATTACCACCTAAAAACTAGTTATATATATATATATATTTTTATATATAAATAAATTTAATTACATTTATTTTATTACAGCCGACCACCAACCCACCTTTAGAGTTTGGGCTGGCTCCGCCATTACTTTACCTTATATTCTTCCCATCACTTAAATAATTTACCATCTGGTTGGATATCACTCCTTTACACGGTATTCCTGACATTTGTACACATATAAGTGTCCATTACATTATCTATTTAAATAAGTGTCCATTACATTATCTATTTAAATGTGACTAATTTATTTTATTATATTATTCTTCTTGTCTCCTGCCCCATTATATTTTTATTTTTCATAACGAAATGAAAACAAACATTTTTGAATGTACGTCATCTTTCACCGGGTTTTAGGTCATTTTGGCACCACTTTAAAAACCGGAAAGCGGGTTATGGAGCCTTGAGGTCGGAAAGAAAATGGTTTTTGAGGCCCACCCAATAAACAAAAAAAAATTCAAAAGCCCAGCTTAAAATTGCACACCTTCGTCATTGAAAACCTCCTCGCTAGGGTTTTGCTGTTCATATCTTCTATAAAACCTTCATATTAGGCAGTACTCTCATCAGAATCCAGCTTTCGTCGATTCTTGAAGACAGGTTTCTCCTTTCTTTTTGATATATGTTTTTATGAAAGTTGTAGGTCTGTCGCTTTTGATAGGCGTTGCGTTTCTCGGGTGGATTTTCGTAATCCAGAGGGACGCGTCAACGAAAGCGTAAATCAACGCCAATCCTCCTGCTCGTTTGAAAATATTTAGGTATTTTCATTCACTTTTCAGGCGGCTGATTATCCATAGTTTGGCTGCTTTGTTGGTGGATTGTGTCATTTGCTCTCGAAAGGAGATTGTTTTTCAATCGATTTGAGTAACGGATTTTGGATTTTGTGTGCCTTTTTTTTATTTGGTTAGTTGTGTCTGTTGCTTCATCTGGTGAACTCCGCCTTATAATCAGTGGTAGATGTTCTTGTTTCCGAAGCATAGATTAATACGTTTTTGCCAGCTTTAAACAGCGTCGTGTATTGATTTCGTTGCACTTCGCTACCTGTCTACTGGTAAATCTCTTCTTAACTTGAGAATTAAGATTGAAAGGAAGGACATTGATTTTATCTAAAGAAAATAATGAAAATGTAAGGACAGGTAAACATTGACTATCTTTGTTGAGTTTCGATTAACCTGTTCGTGGTTGAATCTAAATGTCTATGATGAAATCAGACGCAAGAGGATATGCCTATAATAAGGACATCGTGTTTGCATCATATTTCTTTAAACATGAAATGGGTGGCCTGTTCTGGATTCGGATGGGAATCACGTCTATGATACAATCAATATATATGGCCTGACCTATAAAGAGGTGCTTTGCCAGTAAGGGAATCATAAACTGTACAAGGTGTGTGAGCAAAGGAGATGAGAACAGACTCAATTGAACAAATACTGTCTTTGAAGCTTGAATGGACTTTGAAGCTTGACCACAATAATATGGAATGGACTTTGAATCTTTTACCACAAGTATTGAATTGTAACAACAGACTCAATTGAACAAATACTATTATTTCAGGAGGTGACAATTCATCATAGAAAGCGAATAGAAACGTTTTTAGCTACCATAATCCGGAATACAAAGAGATCGGAAAAACAATGAAACTTGAAATGCCAATGTTTAGAACATACTTATTCGAATTGAAGGTACTGATGCGCAAGCGGTGTAATAGCATCTTAATCATTACAGCAGCGGTACATGATAAACTTTTCCATTGGCTGGCTGCATTCAGCGCAGACAATCCTCTCTGGGATGGTTCCCGACGTTCCAGGCAGGATCAGTCGGTTGCAGTGATGTGGGCTGTAGAGTTCATGCAGATGATCTTTAATGGCAGGAATGAAACCAATCTGGTTGGCCTGTGACCTCCAGGAATCAAACTCAGTAAAGCACTTCAAAATGGTCCCACCCTTGGCCTTCACCATGTCATTGCCTCTACATATCACAGCCCATCCCTGGTCACTGCCATCGAAGCTCAGCATTGTTACTATCTCCTGTGTTATGGGGTCAGTTTCTTCAGTCCTTCCATGCTTAATTTTGGAGTGCCACATGCTTTCCAGCCTCACCCAGAAGAACCATATCAGAGGAATTTCCTGAAGAGTGTGGCCTAGGTTCTCCACTGCTATGGTTGCCATGTTTCTTCTGACTTTCTCCTTTGGGTTGCTCTTACCAACATAAAGCAACTCCATTTGAATGCCTGCAGCTCTAGCCACAGCCTGCGCTGCTGCTGCGAATCTGCGGATCCATTCCGTGTCTTCTCCTCCGTACAGGCATATGTATTTCCCTTCTGATGTCTGCAATGCAATGATACATATGTTTGTTGGGTTAATTTTGATTTGATTACGATAATGAGGTAGCTAGGAGTGTACTTACCCAAAGAGAAATATTAGGATCCACGTTATCAGCCAAGAGTTCAAGTCTCCAGGATTCTTCTCTCCAGAGGGCTTCTTCTCTGGCACTGGTGAATGGGAAAGCAAGGCTGCCCCAAATCCACATCATGTGGAGGGCATTGGTGTTGACAACCTTCCCATGAAGATCTATCACCACAAGAATTGGCTTCTTCTTGAAGTGCCAGTACTCCTTGATGTATCTGATCACCACTGGATCAACCATTGAAGGATGCTGGATGGAGTACCAGGGCATCATCTTCTTCAGTGACTCGAACTGCTGTTCTTTTTCTTCAGTCCAATGGGTGGTTGACTTCTCAAAATGATGTTCCCTTTCTTCAGTCTTCTTGTCAACGACAACAGGCAACCACACCACCTCATACTGTGACTCATTCCTTGTGGAGTGCTGGCGAGATTCTTGGTACATCTGTTCTAGAATGAATAACTCTTCATGTGAGACGTCGAGGTCTGATATCAGTAGGAGAACATTCTTCCTCCTCAAAACATCAAGGCTTGCCTGTTTCAGGTTTTGTACTCTATGTTTATATTCACATTTTTGTATAGGTTGGAGTAAATGAAATCTAAGTATTAGCAAACCTTTCTGTTGGTAGTGCCTTCAACAAGGGGTTGGTGTTGATCATCCTTATTATAGATCAAAGCCCTGATAACCTTCATGTTATCAATGTGGGGGGTTTCCATGATCCTTATGAGAGCTTGATAAGCTTCAATATGTTTCTTTTCATCTGCAATCACACCATTAGATAATCAATTCTCCTTAATTTATGTGTTGTTACATTTAAAGGGGACACTGACCTATGATCTTATAACACTGGCTGAGTTGGTTCTTGAGATGGGTGTGTATGCTGTTGACCTTGTGTGCCAAGCTTGATAGTTCCCATGCTTCTGCTGTTGAGGCTATGTATCTGCCATTACCCAAAAATATGAAGTTAAATTTTTTTATTATTTTTGGGTGTGTTTTTTCAATAGTGTTTTGTGTAGCTTCTTGTTCGGAAATAAAGAACCAAAACATACTCATGTCCCATGCCAATGAGGCCCATTATCTGAGCTGCGCATGCCACAATGCTGCGGATGGTCCAGTAAACAGCTGTGGGGATATGAGCAGTTGCAGCAATCATTTCAGGTGTATCAGGGGTAATGAACTGGGATGGGAGCTCCTTGAACTCAAGAATGCATTTGGCGACATCTAGCATGGCCTTGATGAGGTTGCTGAGTGCCTCAAACTTTGATTTGAGAGTGTCAGCGCGTTCTATTATCTCTGGCAATTGCTTGAGCAAAGCAACTGATTTGGCAAGTTGGTTTGTGGGGTAAAGTTGTGCGACCACCCAAAATTCACCATAATTCAAGGCAAATGCAGCCATGGCCAACACCACCTTTGCATCCCATGAATAACTTCCAAGAATGTTGAAGATTCCCAAGGTGGTTGTGTGCGCGTCTCCTCCACCAGAACATTTGCAAGATATCTGTCATAGAACATATTTGATGGAATCAATGAAGAGTTCAGAAAGGAGTTATAAACCACTGGTGTTTGAGAAAAGAAGTTTTGGTGTTGGATTTAGAACAAACCTCACAGGAAACCTTGTTAATAGTGAATGACAAGAGATCAAGCATGTCAAAGAAACCAGATTGGAAAGCCTTGTCATCCAATACATCCAGCTGGGCGTGTTTAGTCTCCTGCATTACGGAATCTTCTTTCAATATCTGCCTTATAAGCCAATGAAGAAACATTGAGAGACAGGATACCTACCATGACAAAGCCTGGGATACCAGGGGCAGAACGTTGAAAGATGTCCTCAATGATGTATAGAAGGGGTTTCACTGCAAATTCACGGCCATCAGGGGCATGAGTGGCCTGAACTTGCTTCAACATTGCTTGGTCATCTGAGGTAGAGAACATATGGCGATCACCTCTGAGATTGAGATTTTGCATTCTACGTGGGGCAAGTGCCAAATCCATTTTAACGGTAGAGGTGAGTAAAACTCTAGGTAGATGAAGAAGAGAGAAGGATTAGGTCAGCAAAGGTTTGTGTTGGTTTACATTTGGTCTAATTCTAGTCCTTATATACATGTAAATGGAATAAAGGCTCCATGAATGAGCTACCTTGCTTCCAGTATGGTTTTATGATAAAGTATGAAAAGGGTTTTAGAATTTTTGGTTAGGACTTGCCTACATTTACTGATAGCTTCAAGTTTTATCTTCATTGCAAAAAATCATTGGAATGGAATCCTGCACCAGAAAAATCTAACTTCATTCACTTTTAACTCGTGTAACACGTTACCATGCACATTGTTTCTTCATTTAGATCTATCCGTAAAATGTTGATTTTTCTTGTTTTGTTGTTGGATTTGGCATCTCATTTTCATTCCCTTGTCATGCAGGACAGCAATGATTTCACAGGATCTGAAAGGACACAAAATCTTGAAAGAGTATGTGTTAATAAAATGAAATTTGGCACTTTAATGCTGTAGAGTTTATTGCGTCTTCTGGATGAGAAACTGGTGACAATAATTGAGTGATCTTTAAAAATTTACAAGAAATTTGGCATGCTTAATTATATTCTTAGGGTTATAATCTATCTATTTTGATACTGTTAGAATCTGATATTGCTTATTAAAAATTGTCAATTGAATATGAATCTTATAGCATAATCATTATTGTATAGATAAAGCAAAAGGTTGTGTATTGTAGCAGAATAAACATGAAACATGAGTAAGCTACAAAATGTCTGGTCAGTGTTGTTTGCTTCCTTACTTGTTTTAGGGTCTAAAAAAATGTTAAATGTAACCTGTAAGTATTGTGTGTTCAAAAGGTAGTGAAAAATCATGATTCATGTAAAGAAGATTTATTGGGGTCCAGGGCCAGTAGCTGAAATATTGATAGAGTGTTTGGGGACTCGAATTCTGGTACATGGAGAATAACTGAGACAAGAAAAAGAAGATAGAATAAAAAGGGGAAAAAAGCTTAAAATTCTTTTATTTCTCTTAAAGAGAAGAATGTTTGACAGATATCTTCTTCTGTCAACAACAACTATTTGTTTAACTTGTAGAAAAAGTAAAATACTATAATTAGTATTAGTGACCTTGACTGTATTTGTTGTCCTATAACAAAACATGTAGTTCTTTTTGATTCTTTGATTTCTATACCTGATTGTAAATCAAGCTTACTGCTGCACAACGTGTTAGAGCCTTATATTATAAGTTACAACTTTTACTTTTAGTTTGAACTTCTTGGTCTTCTCAATGTTTCAACATAGAGCAGACTTATCTATGACATTGAGTTTATAAACTTCACAGATCGGTATTGACATTCAGAAAATGATCCATTTGATGCCTCAAATTATATTAAAAGACATAAGAAATAGCTACAAAGATTTTCCGATGCTTCATTTTATTTATCTGCAAAGTCTTATTTTTGCATTGGATTATATTTATCATTTAAACCTTATTCTTGCAAAAATAGAACTACATATATATTGATTATTCATTTTGTTAGCTGTTGTAAACTGCATATAGCTCTTTGAAACACCAAGAACTATTGTTTATTACTACTAATCGTAGAAGCTTTAGCTGTCTCACTGAAATTACATTTCATTTGTAGGCTACAAACTTTTTCATTGGCCGCATACATTTTGCACATACTACAATTTCTTCACCCGAACCTTCTTCATATGAAATAACAGGAGAATGATCACAAGGTTCTGTTGGAACAGGCGGTTCAATTGCATATCTAAGTGCACCAACGAATCCCAACTTCGACAAATATCTTTCCCACTCAGGAAACCGATTCAAATACTCCATGAGCTTCCTTCCATGCAGCTTGAGAATGAAAGGTAATGACACTTTTCCTAATGCAGCCCAACCACTTTTGTTATCTTCATCATCAAGCAATGTAGACGCTTGCTCTAGAATATGGTCATTATCGTACTCCTGTCCTACTCGAAGAATTGATTCTCTCATGCTCTCTAACCGAAACCAAAAGAATTGAATCTCTGTGAAAGAGAGTGAACGCTTGTGCATTTTTTCATGTACAGTGGCTAAAATGTTTCTCACTCGTTCATCTGGGTTCTTCTTACCAACATAGACCAGCTCAATTTGCAGGCCTTCACTGATAATCGTCTGCATTTTATCATTGAATTCTTTTATCCAATCTAGATTGCTGCTGCCATAAAAGCAAATTGTTCTTCCTTCTTTGACCTGAAACCATAGCAACATAATGAAAAGTACACAGTTGAATCGAAAATGGTTAGTAGTGAGTGAGGTCAGTGTCTTACAGAAGTAGAGATTAGAGGGTCAATTTCGTCAAATAAAAGTTTCAGAGTCCATTTCTCTTCTAACCAAAGGTCAGCTTCTTTCTCAATTGAAAATGGATATCCTCCAGGACCCCATATTAGTAGCATATCAAGTGCATTAAGGTTTGTAATCATCCCTTGGGGATTTAACACTACCATCATAGGCTTGTCATTGAATCCCAAATCTTCTTTTATGAACTTCATCACTGCTGAGTCAAGCAGATTAGGATGTCGAATTGAATACCATGGCAATGAGCTTGAGAAAAGATCAAAAGTGATCTCATCATCATCAGTCCATGTTTCTGAAGATGAAATTGGCATCCATACTATTTCGTAATTGCCCTCAATCTTCTTCTTTTCTGGGTGATCATATGTTTGGTGAATCAGCAAGAATAGTTTCTCTATTGCACAAATCTCTGCCTTTGAAATGAGAAGTATGACTACCTTGTCTTTCAATTCTGATATTCCTAGCTGCCAATGAATTCAAATGATTTGGTCAAACAAGTGAAAACAGAATCTACACTTACTTTTTGCTGGAAAATTCTGGCAGAAGGACGAAAAAAGGAAAAAGGAATGTCTACCTTTGCTTGTGTAATACAATTCTTGAGAGGCAAGTCATCCTTTAAAGCAAATAATAGCTTGAGTAATTCTTGGTTATCTTCCTGAGATTCTTGTAAGACGACTAAAAGTTTCTCATGCATCTTTATTTCTGCAAATGCTCATAGAAAACCTAGTTACAATGGTATACTGTTACATCCTTGTAGCTTCTGAATTCCTTCTAAGGATATGAAAGCACACCTGTTAGTCGACAAGATGCATCAACATGATGTTTGAGCCGACTGCACATACTGCTTAGTCTATATACTAAACTTGAGAGCTCCCATGTTGCACTCATCATTGCGTTTGAATTCCTGCAGAGTAATCAGTACATTTTAGCAGCATTCTAACTTAAATGCCAATAACATCAGTAGTGTTTTTCAATAAGTTGATGAGGAGCATGAAGTTGATCAATATCAAATATGAAAGTAGATAGATAGAGAAATCGATATCAATATGTATGAGGGTTAACGGAAGGGAAAGAACATGCACTTGCTCAGGTTTCAAGGCTATCAAGTTTCTGATATGAGAAGAACAGATCAATGCTGTCCTAGTAATCCAGTATGCAGCTAGGAAAACAATTGACTTGGTTGTTGAGATCGTTTGATCATCGTTCAGTTGAAGATATCTAATCGGTAGGCCTTCAAACGTAATGATGAACTTTGTCATGGCGATCATTGTCTTAACCACCAAGCTTAAGGCCTTAAATCTAGGCTTCAATGCATTTATGTCTTTAGGAAATTGCTTGAGCATTGCAACTAAAACTGCCAAGGGGTTTTGAGGGTATAGCTGCAATATGAGCCAGAATTCACCATAGCTCGTAGCATATGCTGCAAGTACTAAAACCACTTTTGCATCCCATCTATATTTCTCCAACAAATCGAATATGGTCATTGTTCTTTTGTGTAAATCACCTTCTCCAGAATACTTGCAGCGTATCTGAAATTACAAATTGATATTGAAAACTACTTTGAGTGCATCAGAGACATGTGTAGACAGATAGATACATCCAGTGAAGATCTAAAGAGATTGTGAGTTACCTGGCCTGAAAGTTTAGATATTATCAGTCCCAGTGGTTCTTCTGATTCTACAACTTCAATTTTGCTTTCAATATCTACTGGTAATGCGACTTTATAGATTCCAGAAACCTGAAAATGGAATAACAGAATATTGCTGATGATTCTATACGTTAACCAATGAAAACCAGTCTCTTTGCTTGTTACAACTGGCTGCTTCTTATTCAGGTAAGAGGCTGATGACTATAATTCTGAGGCAAAATGGTGTCTATGTACACATTTTGAGAGAAGAGATTTAGTACAGCAGAGACTTACTAGTTCTGGTGTTGAAGCTTGGCGCAGAATGTTCTCCATGGCACGAAGCAATTGCTCAGAGTCAAGATGACGTCCATCAGGATCATGGCTTAGGAGGAGTTTCCTTACGAGATTATCCTCTTCTACGGACAGTTTGGAACTGGGATGAACACTGTGACTTAGAAGCGAGCTCATGGCCAATGACATGAAGAACTGGAAGCAAAGTAAGGCTTAGATTTGATGTTTCAATTAGCCAGTCAAGTGAAGATGATGTTTATCTGATATAGATATATGGATGAACCTACTTTGCTTGGCCAAGTTATTATTTGTTTTTAATATTCTGCTGCATCAGATTCTGTGTTTTCACTCGATGTGCTCAGTTTTACTGTTGTACAAATTAGAAAGGAGTGGCTGTTTCAAGACTTTCTAATTGTGATGTTTTTCCACATATATCAACTTTAGAAACCAGAATCAAATTTTGCCTTACCTTTTACTTTTTTCAGAACCAAATATTTGACTAGTGTTCTATTAAGCCAGACTCAACGCTCAAGACTGTGGTGGGTTAAGAGTGGTCGAGCTGTTAAATTAATACAAATCAGATGCCCCCAGATGACTTGAAATTGAAAGGAGAAGTAAAGAAGCAAAAGGATACAAAAGAAAAAGATAAAGAGGGTTACATGTATAGATCTCATGGTACATATACTGATCAAGAGGGACAAAAGAAAAAGTGGGCATAGGAGGAAAAAGAAAAAGTAACCACACCAAACACCAAGTAAACCAAACTCTACAGGTTACCACTTACTTCCTCGCCCAAACTGTCTTTACGTTTTATATTTTTAGGTTTGCCTGGTAATGAATCCAATATATATAGTATAATTAATATTCTGATATCTGAAATTATAAACTGTGTAAACTGGAATACTTTCTGGTATCATTTTCAAGTGACAGTAGCATAATACAATCCAAGTTTCTAGAGATGTGGGCAGCAGAAGAGCTTTTATTGCAGGAACGAAACCAATCTGGTTGGCCTGGGACTTCCAGGCTTCAAAGTCAGTGAAGCACTTCAAAATGGTCGGAGCATTAGCCTTCACCATGTCTTTCTCTTTACATATCACTGTCCACCCCAGGTCACGGCCATAGAAACTCAGGATTGTTACTAGCTCCTGCATTATGGTGTCAGTTTCTGCACTCCTTCCAAGCTGCAATCGAAGAACCACATGCTTTCTAGCCTCACCCATTAGAACCATACAAGAGGAATTTCTTGAAGAGTGTGGCATAAATTTTCCATCACGATGGTTACCATGTTCTTTCTAATTTTCTCCTTAGGTCGCTCCAACCAACATATATCAACTCCATAGAATGCTTGCAGCTTTAGCTACATCCTGTGCTGTCATTGCAAATTTGCGAATCCATTCTGTGTCTTCTCCTCTGTACAACAATATGCGTTTTCCTTCTGATATCTGCAATCCACATCATGTGGATGGCATTAGGTTTGATAACTTTTCCTTTAGGGTCAATCACCACAAAAATTGGCTTCTTCCTGAAATGCTGAATGGAGGTCCAGGGCATCATTTTCCTTAATGACTCGAACCTCTGTTGCTTTTCTTCAGTCCAATCAGCTGTGCTCTCAACCATAACACCTCGTACTGCGAGTCGGTACTAGTGGATTGCTGGCCAGATTCTTGGTACAATTGTTCTAGCTCTCCATGAGAGAAATCAAGGGCTGAACATTCTTTCCCCTAGTGTTACCGTTTATACACTAGTTTCATATTAGTCGAACTAAATGGAAGTGGAAGTATTAGCCTGTTGGTAGGGGATGGTCAAACTGTTATATGTTATAACCGTTAAAACAGAAATAAAGGTGGAACTATGCTAAACCAATGATCTGTCTTAACCAATACATAAATAAGAAAAAAAAAAAAAAAAAAGTGAAAGAGAGAACCAATTCTTCAATAAACTTCGATACTACATACATATGTTAACCGACATCCAAATATATTGTTTGAATAATTAAATCTACTCCAGGAGGAGAATTTGACAACAAATAGACTTTTATTAATTAAAACTGTACGTACAAACATCCAACATGCATATTAATACTAACTGAAATAACAACAGTAGATTACTGCTTGATAATAATTTACATGTTCATAAATAACTATCAAATTTGTTTCAGTAATATTATTCAAATTTAATTATAAAATATAAAAAATATATTTAATTTTTAGTTTAATTTTCAACATTTCTTCTTAACGTAGAAATTCTTAAAACATCTCATCAATTTAACCTTTTTTTTTTTTTTAATTTATTTCTTACCTTTTTATGCCTTCTCATAAAAAAAATTCCTATGGATCACTTTTCTAGATAAATTCATTTGAAAAGTTACTTCCTGAACAATACTTGATTGTTCAGTTCTAAATTTGCAATCGTTTTTTAAATGATCAAATTGATGACAATTGAAACACTACCGCTTACGGCTATGCTGATTATTCCTCTAACAAACTCCACATGGTGAAAATTTTTTTTTCACAAATTTTACTTTTGCTTGTAAAGCTCCTTTTATTGACACTTTCTTTCTCAAAATTCTTCTTTGCTCATACGCTGCAAGAGCACTTATCACTTCGGCGACTTTCAACATTGACATATCCTTAATATTCTCTAGAGATGCTATTGTTGCCTCAAATCTTTCAGATATAGAGATCAACATTTTCTGTACTAATCTTTCATCATCTACATTACTTCCCAATACTCTTATCTTGTTCACCGTGTCAATAAGCTTGCTTGTATACTCCTATATAGTCTCATTATCTCCTATATATAGTATTTCAAAATCTCTTAAGAGATTTAAAACTTTTAATCACTTTATCTTTTCATCTTCTCGCAAAG